>OZ023214.1:40865741-40991482 GCA_963995525.1 Escarpia spicata
ACACCAAAGAACATTCTGAATATAATCAACAATACAGTCACTGTATGTTGTTCATTATTAATTGTTTCGATCGGATTGGTCATGCGGCCGCCACGTGAAATCTTACGTGCTGCGTTGTACTGTACGAGCTGCATCTGTTCTGTACGTGATGTGTCTTCGGTGTTTCAGTAACCACTTCTCGCCTCTATATCTCTTGAAACAGAAGCCATGCAGTTCAACATCGCATTCTGTCGCAGTCTGCTGCGACGATAAAGTGGTCCACTGCCATCATTTATTTTCCCATGAATGCCTTTGAATTAAGAATTACTGCTCCTTTGCTGGCAAGACGAAACCCACCAAGTCGCTCACCCGTAGTGCATAGACCCTATAGGCCTTGCATAGACCCTATAGGCATACATAGCCTACATCCTCAGTTATGCATGGTTACTTATCTTGATCTCTAATCACCTCTCATACAACTCTTAAGCTCTCCTGCAGCCGAAGCGTGTTTCCCCTTAACCCCCTATGATTGTCAGTATCCCGGGCAAAAATATCAAGCACACGAGTGCACAGGAAGTGTCCCCTAGCAGGTGCCAAGACTGCTTGACAATATACGTTGCAACCCCTTCACAATGGAATTGTTAATGCATCTATACACCCTTCGTACCTATACTTCAGCAAGCATAGGACATGTCAAACGTAAGGTACATTAAGATTGCGTCGCAGCAATGAGCGATGATAAGCAGCGCATACAGTAATGATCAACAATGTAAATTCACCATCCCAAACATAGAGACTAATACAGAAGTAGAAATTACTTTTGCAAGTCTTCAACGATGACTTCGTACGGCACGCCGTTGGCCTCCAGATTAGCTTTCACCTCCGCGACAAGAGATGGTGCGAACGCAAGCATTACAGGCGCATATGTAGCGTTCCTTAAGTCGCTGTCCATCATGATTATCTAACAAGAGACAACATGCGTGTGCAAGTTAAAGAGAATCGAAAGTTTTTAAAAGAGCTAATAAAACGTAACTACTTGGAATTAGGCCTATAGATCACAATAACTAAACAACTACAATCGAAAATAGTATGCCAATAGTCTATTATAATAACTTTGTACTAGACACATTATTTAAATTACACGGACAACGTCATTAATGGAATGATTAGCGATTAGGTGACATCCAGTCTGGAATCATAGCAACGGCTCTTGGCGGGCAAGACACAACAACTGCAAGAACATAAGGCGCGTCAGCGTCTATTCTTCTTCTTCACAATCATGTGGATACCTCTATGCAGCGGAGTATTCCACAGTTCGTACATGCACAGTTTTAAAAGGGTTGCTCAAACAGTATTTTTTGTTTGTTTTTTAATTTTTTTTAAGAGGGTGCGTCTAGGTGGTATTTTTTACCCAGACCTCAACTGCAGCTTTGAAAGCTGGGAGGACGTTGGCCGAGGACACTTTGTCGGGGATCTTATTCCACAGACGGATGGCTGAGGGGAAGAATGAGTGGAGGTACGTGTTTGTTCTGGAGTGAGGCTGGAGGAGCTTGTTGGGCTGTCCCCTGGTGAGACGGTTGTTTGTTGTCAGTGTGCCCTCAGTTGGCGTGATGTCCACAAGGCCAAACATTAAAGGTGGCCTCGTTGACAGTTCTTCTTTCTTGGAGGGTATGTAGTTATAGTCTGTTTACAAGTTCTGTGGCGCTGGTATAGTGGTTAAAATCATAGTAGATTCTCCTCGCGGTAGGGCGTTGGAGTGCTTCGATGGTGTTTAGCAGGTGTTGCTGTTGGGGATCCCACACGACAGAGGCGTACTCCAACACGGGGCGGACCAGTCCTTTGTAGCAGTGTGAGTGCACCTGTGGAGGGCACCTTTAAGGTTTCTCTATATGAAAGCACTTGTTCGATTTGCCTTGCCAATGGTGGTCTGTATGTGCTTTCCCCAGTGGAGGTCAGCGGTCAGTTCTACACCTAGAAGTTTGGCGCTGGTGTCTCTATCCAAGGGCTGCTGGTGAAGTGATTGCAATCAAACGAAGGAAATATTTTGTTCAGCTGTACACCTTTGGACGGTCACCTGAAGAACTTAATTGTATGTTACTATCAGGCTTTAGAGGTGGCACTATCCATCAAAATACCGCTGCATCGTTTGGGTCCCATGGTAGACAATGCAGGACATTCGGTTGTGTATCGCAAAGATCGCTTTAACGACAGCACACCAAATAAGGGCAATGACGTATGACTAATGGACGCAATGGTAGAAAGACTGACGTCATAAATTCCTACTCTTCAAAGTTCGCCGAATTGAGAACGTTACACTACTTTGCTTCGACCAGTAACCCATATATTTTGGCTTACCGTGTGTTAGTTGATTGTGCTATTTATAGTAATGAAAATAGTTTTGTGTAGTCTATAATTTTCATCGTCGAACTTGCTTTGTTGTTGTAACTTGTAAACACGTTTCGTTTACAAAGTGCACGGTATACCATGATAGCAGTTGTTCGTGCATATAAAGGTGAAATTTTGCTTCTATATCGAAAGGAATACGAGAACCTAGAACATGAGCGTTTGCATTAATTGTTTACAATAACGATCAGTCTGCCTATATTCTAGTATTCGTTCCAAATAACTACATGAGCATACACTGGGATTTAAATATATGGCTGGAATGACTAGCCGTCTTTATTCCACACAAGCAGCTTATAACCTTGCAATAAAAACACCTAATGTAACCAACAATAGCCAACATTGTACCTGAATACAACCATCGTCTACATATGACTAAGTGCGGCTAGTTAAATAAAATATGTTAAACTATATGAAGTTAATTATTTTATTATTTCACTGACGTTTAAAATATTTTAAAGCTGCTTGTTTTTTTTAACAATTAAACGAGTTCGTTCCAGATGACACACTGTCTTTCGGGCAGTACTTACCGTGGAGTCGTCACTCGCATAAAGGTAATGGTCGACAATTTGTAACTGCTTCCGAGTCGTCACCTTCCCCATTTGTATCACCTGGAATCTGAAACATTCAACATTTATATCTGCACAGCTCAGATCATGGGCAAATAATCTACAGACAGTGTTACAACAAGAAACATTGTCAAATACAATTATAAAAATATTTTCACGGCATTTATACATTAAAACGCTAGTTTATGACCCCGATAAATGTATCTCCTCCCAAGCACCGGGGTTCAGTCGTCTCTTTAGAAAGAGGATTTATAGAACTACGTTCAATCGCTTCCTTGGATCAGTGGTCTCTGATCTACAAACTGGCGGTATATTAAAAACCACAAATATACTTGTTTCAAGTTATTTACTGACGAAGTTACGCATTTCTTTTGCTACCTATAGGAGAAATGTGAAAACGTTAGATTGGTTTGTGACTCTCCAGATGTCGCTACTGTGAACGGGTTTACCATAACAATTCTGTAATGGTAACAGTTGAAGCCCTTGGTAGGTTGTTCCATGTCTGGGTGTAAGGTATAGTTGTTTAGTATTTATGAAAAGTCACCTTACAGAGCAAGGCAAGTTGCAATTTGACTTTGAACTTCCGCTAAAGACGTTCTTGCTCTTCCTGCTGTAAAGTTTGGCTTTCGTGCTTAAAGAACCGGGCACGAAACCCACACAATTAAAAATATATATAATTTTCAACGACGCATAATTAATGTTTCGTGGGTTTTCTGCACGTATGGATTCTGTAAAACAAAACCTGCTCGAAACGCGGGAGTTTTGGACAAGGAAAATCGCACTCGGAAGATTCATTTGTCTTTCACAGACAAAAAACCAAAGAAGTGCACTACCTGTTATCATATGAAGAACATCCCAGTTGTGTGTTGTCAAACTGTGTTGTTGTATGTGAAAGGATATGTAAAAACATTTTTTAAACGGACCTTCGTATTCAGTTCAATGTAAGTATAAGGAACCAATCAGCAACGCTGCCACAAATGAACAGACGCCATAACATTGCGCTGTACTAATTGCAGCAATAATATTAAGATAACTTCTGTTGCTCCTAAAACTTCGGAAACCAAGCTCAGAGGCGACAAAAACTGCCAACTGCAAGGCTCACACACAACACAACTGCACCCTCATTCACAACAAAACAACGGGCGCGCTCCCCTACATCCGCAAAATACATCCAGCTAAATATCCCATTGAGGTTTGTCCGTTCTTCACAATCAGTATATCTTACATCAAAATAAAGCTTAATTGAGGCAAGCGTTCTATCTCTGTAGCAGCACCTATCTGGAATGAACTCCCCATTATTTTGAAATCATCTGAAACTAGTCTACATAGCCAGGCCTAACTTTCTTTCACAATAAACTCTACAGACAGTTGTTATATTTTTATGCCTATATTACTTCTGAAATTCATATACGTTACTTAGTTCACAACTTAGTTCCCTACATCGAGGCCCGGAAACAGTGTTCGCAATTTGAATGTAGACCCTATCTGGACCGCGAAATTTTTAGGTTATTTAAATAAAACATTCATATTCTAGACACGTACTACTGTAAACACATAGCCTACTGACAACTACCGTCTCATGTTACCTGGCATAGCCGTTTGCGTAGGCTCGAGTAGACGACAGAACAACAATCACAAACAGAAAAAGAGCCGCTGTTCCCAACCGCACACCGTCGCACGTCATGGTTAGAGTCCGTCGCGGTTCGTTTACCGTCGACTTTATAGCCGGCTCACGAAACCGCGCTCAGCATCTATACGATTATTTTATGCCGAGTATGCTCTAAATCACGAAGCATCGCCAAAAGTCCACTGCACATCTGTGTTTATTACCAGTAAAATAAACGAATCTATCGTACAACGCGCCATATATGTCCACAATCACTGATCATAATAATCGTGTGGTGAATAATTGTTTTGTATCATTCAAAAATAGATCAGCATTTGGACACACAGCAGGCGATACAGCAAATCAGCAATACATCGTAATTTGTAAAGAGACATCAATGTACATGGTTAGGGCCCACACCAATACATGTATCGTCTTTCAACCGAGGCTGTATGTTTCTAAATATGATTAATACACTTGTACTAGAATAAATGTTTTGAAAGTATACTGCCCGAAACATTGTTCCCAATTTGTTCATACTGTAAACACGCTATTGTTATTGTAAACACCCTTTAACGGTAGTATTGGGTAGGTCGGTTTAGGACGTTCAAGAAAACGTTGAACTTAAGTTCTAAACCCTCCTCGCATGCTGGAAAGATGTAGATATTTTCGCATTTTCACTTCATGCTAGTAATCCCCAGCCTTACTAAAACACATTTGGACCGTTAACATGTTATAATAGGTCTTGATGTATTCTAGGTGAAACTTTATAACATGTTTGTAATGTATAATGAAAACGATCTGTTTTGAATTTCGGCACCGAGTGTTTCCAACTTAAGTTGAAAACACATTACTGGAGTGTTTTGAACTTACTACACCGGCGGAACTAACCATAATTGCGCAATGATGTCCGCTGCATTCACTCGGTTCCCACATCGTAAAAACCACAGAACCTATCTTTAAATGTCAGGTCATTCCTTACGCCACTGCACAATTACAAAACAATTCCATTAGTTGGGCACATATTGGGCGGTTGCTCCTTATTTTACGAGATTGACTTAATAGAGTCAACAATAAAACAGTGTTACGTTCGGTGATTTGTGACGTACCGTAAATTTCCGTGTACAATATAATACGCCCCCATGTATAATACGCACACTGACCTTTGCTAAATTTTCATGGAATTTCTATATCACCATGTATAATACGCACCCCGACTTTTGACATCAATCCCCGATTTCCCCACTTCTAATATTTTGCTCGAACCCACGAATTCATTTGAGAATCGTAAACGTGTCACCTATGCAAGTTACGGCATTGCTGCCAGCTTGTCGTTCGCTAGTGACTAGTGTGTAAGCACTACGTAACTTGTGTTTAGCTTGACGATTGCGCAACTGATTAAATCAGCGCTTGCTAGAACTTACATTGTGTCGTTCTGATTTCACTTTTAAATTAACACCAAGTTATATTCTGAAATGCTACATCCAAACCTGGTACTTTCAACTGCGAAGCATACATGCGCTACATTCGTCTTCATTTACATTCACAACTTTAAACATGGGTCACACTTGTAGACACCCGGCCCGTGACGCGGGCATCATTCATGTGATTCATGAGCGCCAATCATAATCATAGCGGGACGCTTCCCTGTCTCGTACTCTTCCCGATCATTGGTGTTATTCGCGATGTCAGACATATGGGCTATCGTCTCTGTCATTTCTCGCTGCTAGTTCAGGGCCAGAGTCGAGAAGCGGTTACGGGAGTACGATTCTTGCCTTTCGTCTGCGTTGCCGCGGTGGTTTACGTGATTGTGACATCACAGCGACTTTGATAATATTACTAGTTTCCCAGCAGCATTATCCTGGTCTGCAAACATTGATAAATTGGTCAAAGAAAATTTTGTTTAGCCTTAGCACTATGTATAATACGCACCCCGACTTTTGAATAAAAAGTGAAGGAAAAAATGCGTATTATACACGGAAATTTACGGTACATTGTATTTGTCCAGACCATACGACGATGGCGTTTCTTTGGGTGTATTGCATGTTAAAAACACATGTAATTGTTTTGCATCGTTGCGTCTTTCTGGAGTAAAAAGCAACACAAACACGTCATTCTAGGGAACATGGGGCCAACAAGGATTTCTTTACGGATCTGCATTTTTATGAAGATTTTTCTTTGCTTTATTTAATATACAATTACCACAATCCGTACTGGAAATGTTTATCTATAAGGTTAATAAACCTGATCAATAAATCAAAACTACTTGTTAAATTGGAAATGTCGGTTTAATTTCTATTAACATGCAGACATATTTATATGTTAATTCGTTGGTAATAACTTGATGAATGGGTGGGTTGTGGTCGGAAGTGTTCCAGGATTTCACTACATGTACTCCCAAACCATCCGGTATGAATCAGAATCAAACTGGAACAAAATAAATAGCATTTGAAATGACTAAACATTGCAACGTCTCGGCTGTCATTGTGTCGTGTACTCCTATGCGTCTAACTGTCACGTCTTCGTCTGGTCTGTCACCAGCAGTTGTGCGTCGACTTGCTGCAGCTCTACTTCTTGTGCATCCGTCTGTTCAAGGACCAACTGTTGCGCGTCCACAGGGTACGACTCCAAGTGATGCGGGGCTTCCATCTGCTGTGTATCCAACTGCTGTTCGTCCGTCTGCGACAACAGAAGTCCGTCGACGGTCTGACAGTCGTCCTCCTGACTCGGGTGCAGCGCCAGCTGTATCTGGTCCGTGTCCTGCGGCAGTTCGTTCAGGTGGGCCGTCAACATGTGGTTCTGTACGAGCTCGAGCCCGACGAACAGCTGCTGGCAGTAGCCGCACAGGAAGCTCTGCTCTTCTCCCTCGATCTCCTCGGTGCCCTCCTGCTTTGTCACGTCCATCTCCGTCACGATCAGGTTCACGTCCGACGACACGGCCATTGCGTCAGCACCGCGGTCGTCCACGGCGGCGTCAGCGTGGAGTGTCACCATGGTGTCATCTGATGTTTGTTTGTTAACGAGGAGCAGAGTTCCCTGTTGACTCTCCTCGACTAATTTGTCGTCCTGGAACAGGAAGAGCGTTTCCCCGTCGGCCGTGAGAACGGTGGCGGCCGCCGCGCCGTCGGCAATCACCTCCGACTGCTCCTGGGCGAGGGCCAACAGGTTCTCGATCTCCGTCGTCGTCTGCTGGTCGACGGCCTGGCCCAGCCACACAGTGCACGCCGCCTTGTGGCTGTCCGCCTCCTGCATAGAATCGAACTGCAGTCCGCACAGACACATAAGCTTGTCGCTGTGCCGACTGCTCGTGTGCGCGTCGAGCAGGCGCTGTCGCGTGAACGACTCCCCGCACACGCTGCACTGGAAGCGGCCGCCCGACCGGTGCAGATTCATGTGGCGGCTGTACGTTGAGATCTGCTTGAATGCCTTGCTGCACACGCCGCACTGGTACGGCCGGTTGCCCGTGTGCATGTTCACGTGGTCGCGGTACACGGTCTTGTTGTTGAAGCTGCCACCGCACACGGCGCACAGGAACTTATAGGTGCGCTCCGACCGCTTCTTGTGCGTCTCCAGGTGGCAGTGCAGCGTGTACTTCGTCTGGAACGCCTTGCTGCACGTCACGCACACGTGCTCCTTCAGCTTCTCGTGCACGTTGCGGATGTGCACGTCCAGGTTCTTCTTCAGCATCGCCTTCTTGCAGTGCGGGCACTCGACGGTGGCGCGAATGGGGCCGTCCTCCGAGTGCATTACGAGCACATGCCGACTGAGGTCGACGCCGAGCGCGAAGCGCGCATTGCACTGGCCGCACTGCAGCGTCTTCTCGTCGTGCCGGCGCGCGTGGTGCCGCCGCAGGCCACGCATGCTGTGGCCGACGTACGGACACTTGGGGCAGCGCACTTCGCTGCCCGGCGCGCGCCGCTCGCGCTGCACGTAGTTGGGGTCGTGGCAGATCTGCAGGTGCCGGTTGAGGTACTTCGACTTGAGCGTGCGCCCGCAAACGTGGCACACGACCGTCGTCTTCTCGGCGACGTGCGTCCACTTGACGTGCTGGCCGAGCAGGTACTCGCTGCCGTACTTGCGCCGACACACGCTGCACTCGTACTTCTTCTCCAGGTGACTGCGTGCCTCGTGCTCGAGAATCTTCTTGGGTGAGAGCGCTGTGAAGTCACAGTGCCGGCAGTGGTACCTGTTCGTCGTCGCGTCCCGCACCAGCTTCTCTGGGTTCCGTCGCACCGGGGCCCGGTTGCACAGGTTGAGGGCGTAGTGCGTCTTCGCGTTGCGCTTGTACTGGAAGGTCTTGCCGCAGCGTGGACACGTCGTGCCCTGCACCTCCTCCATGGCCTTGATCTCCCTCGCCAGGTCTTCTGGGATCTGCTTATCCTCGCCCCAGAACAGAATGCAATTCGCGGACACGAGATGCGTTAGCAGTTTCGATCGCGTCTCAAAGAGGCGATTGCACAGTGGACAGCGACGATTTGGGAACGAGTGACCGGTGTCGTCAACGCCGTCACGTTGGATGTCCGGTGTCTCTACGTCGTCTTTCACGGGCAGCGGCGTGTCACCGACACCAGTCGACCTGTTCGCATCGGAATGTTCCGAGCTGAGTCGCGATGCTCCTAATGTCACGCCATGTCCTCCGTCGGTAACGGGCTCCTGTTTGATGACAACAGACTCCTCCTCCTGCGTCGTCGACTCCTCCTCTTTCCCCCTCTCTTCCGTGGCCGCGGAATTGTGGGAAGAGTCTGCTGTGGCGTCTTCAGTCTTCACTTGTAGACACACCTGTCTGCTTGGTGAACTCGTATCTAACTTGGTTCTCTTTGGCGCCGGTTCCTCCGTTGGCCAGTCCGTCGCAGAATCGTTTGCGTTGTCGCAACTTGTCTGGTCGTCTTCGTCGCCAACGCTCTCGGTCATGAAATTATGTTCTTCTGCAAGCATCTTTGCTATCAGAGATGCTGCAAAGTCTTGCTGCCTTTCTTGCTCGTCTTGTGTCTGAAATAAGGTAGACATAATTCTTAGTATGACTTGGTAGTTCGAAAACAAACTTGAAGATGTAATACGACATGCTGTTTCAACGGAACATTGATCATTATAACATACGCCAGACATCAGTGTATATAACACAGTGTGATACAGCATAGCTAATATACACTGTGTGGTGATATATACGCTGTATCCTGTTACAAAAAACATTAAATGCAAGGTATTATTAGCAGTAACTTCTAGGCTTCCTACACGATTTTGAATGTGCTTTATTTGGATACCTGTGTTCCTACATCAGACATTTTTATTACTAAGTCCAGTATTCACAAAACAACTTTACAGAGTTACTCATAGAGAACACAGATCCTGATATACCAGAAAGACGTACCAAGAAAGCTCATACCTGATCGAGGTAATCGGCAGTCTCCGTGTCATACTCAGTCAGTTTCGCCGTGAGGTCCTCGACAGTGGCTGGTGGCGACTGCGAGATGTTCTCGAGAACAGCACCAGCCTGCTTCAGCTGCTGCCACTTGTTGGCATGCAGCAGACACCACTGGTCCTTGTCGGCCAACTGGTACTGGACGTTCGTCTGGGCATGAAGGGCTTCAAAGAAGACAGCCTTGCTGCCCGGGATCAACTGTAGCAGGTCGGTGGTGAGCACTGCGGCGACCATCTGGAAGATCTGGCGGACACAATGTTATATTAAAGTAAAAATAAAAGTATAAATAATCCCGTAGCTAGATATCTTTCACATATATATCCCTTTTAGTTGTGTTTCGTCCTCTGAGCATAAATTAAAACGTGTATGTGATATTCTAAAATTCTCAGGCCGAAATCTAAATGTCAAAATGTCCCCATATTAAGCATATAGATTGTTCCAACAGCAACAACTATTATAATACAAAAATTACCAAACATACAATTACAATCCCCAGTACTGATGCTGAAAAGGGCAAGAAGTGTGTCACTTAAACACTTGCCTAAATACCATAAATACAACTTCAAGCAAATATTAGGGTTTGTTGCCCTGAAACCCTTAATATATTTATCCGCACACCTCTTTGTTGGCCGACTTCTCCACCTCATCCGTCTGTTCCTCTTCCTCTGGTAGCTCCGTCTCAAGTTCATTCATCGGCTCATGACTGTCATCTTCATTACATACATTGTCCTCCTGCTCTGTGTCTGAGAGCGGCAGTTCCTCTGTCCTGCGCAGACTGCGGGTGGTGCCCTGGTCGTGACACTTCAGGTGGTACTGGAGACGACCCCGACTGGTCACCTTGAGTGGACAGCGGGGACAGTGCCAGTGTGACTCGCCATGGGACGTCACACGCGGCATGCACGGCAGACAACACTTGAGAATGGTCACGCCTGGAACATGACATGGGTGCATGCACACTGCCAGCATACGAGGGGTGTGGCGGGGGTCTAAACTTCAGATTTCATGTCTGTTTTGTGGAAAAATATCCCATCTCCTACTAATTTCTGGGAACAACCTCTGACAACCTGCCACACCCATCACATAATAGAAATTATGGCAAAATTCAGAATATTATTACGTATACCGTACTGTCCCCAATAAATGTGCACTGTCTAGTAGACATGCACCTCATTTTACAGAAGATTTCCAGCCCCAGAATGACCCAACTAGAGAGTGGGTCAACTATTAAACAGACAGAAATTATACCAACTCTGTCTGTTCCTCGATTTTGTGCCAGTGAAATGTTTAAATTGTAAACAAAACATATTATAGACACCCTTTACTGGCAGTATTAAATAGGCCAGCTCAGCTGAGCTAACCGCAATTTCCATTCAATATTTGGTGAATCTACAAGGTTCTCACACTATCAAGACCAGATTCAGCGAATTTCCTGCTAATAATTACCATGCAAAATAAAAGGGTGATTCCGGGTAATAGAACAGATAATCTCCCTTGGCAAAGTCTACACTGCTAACAGAATTTTGTCAACCACCATAGATGACTCTGACACAAACCTCGGTACATGAACCTCTGCTTCCAGTGTCCCTGTCGCAAGTGGTCCTTGACTTTCTGTGGAAAGGCCGGCTTGAAGACACGAGGCGGACACAGAGGGCAGTGGAACTTTGAGCAGCCTTCCTCAGTGCAGCGCGTCACATCCAAGTCCTTCAACTCGTGCACAAACGACACGTGCTGAAATGTAAACACGGAACCGAGTAACGACATGGGTCATCCCTCAGTGATGCACACCTGTAAGGTGGACAACAGAAAGCTGTAAGAACTGCAAACTGCCCCCTTTTAAATGTAAGCTCTTACATAGCGCAATATTCGTTCCTTAGGTTTGGTTAGAATGGCTTACATTTCATCTCCAAGCAGACCTGTTAATTTCATTGTTCATTCCTTTCACCTTCTCTGGGAAGCATTCAGCCATGCAGCAATTACTGTGCATAAACTATTCATTTCCCGAGAAGTCAAGATGGTTGTCAATAGAACACGTCAGCCAGGGGGGAATGTAAAGCACTGTGAGTAGTCCTAAAGTCCAGATACGTCAGCCGGGGGGGAATGTAAAGCACTGTGAGTAGTCCTATAGTCCAGATACGTCAGCCAGGGGGGGATGTAAAGCACTGTGAGTAGTCCTAAAGTCCAGATACGTCAGCCAGGGGGGAATGTAAAGCACTGTGAGTAGTCCTAAAGTCCAGATACGTCAGCCAGGGGGGAATGTAAAGCACTGTGAGTAGTCCTAAAGTCCAGATACGTCAGCCAGGGGGGAATGTAAAGCACTGTGAGTAGTCCTAAAGTCCAGATACGTCAGCCAGGGGGGGAATGTAAAGCACTGTGAGAAGTCCTAAAGTCCAGATATTGTGCTATATAAGAACTTCCATACCTGAGAGTCAATTGTTCTAACTACGTGCTCCAGATGTGACTATCCAGGAGGTCAAACTGGTATATATTAACTTGAATTCGCATCACTTTGGAGCATCTGACTGCACACGGCTAACATTTTCACAAAAGTCACCCTTCGGACATGTTTTGAACTGATGTTCTCTTATTCACATGCCATTTTACAAATATGGGCCATAGAGCTGGTACAAAAGTCAGACTCTCTTACAAGCTTAGGTCAGTCATATTTAAGAAAATTCACGGGAGATATGTTAAACTGTAATAGATAGAATTAATGTGGAGTGGAAGTGTATATTTTACACAGCAGATCATGTTGTATTAAACAAGAATATAGTTCAGATTACACTGTTCACATTTTCCAGAATTGAAACCATTAAAAATGAGTGCGACAAATCAGAATTTAACACTGTAAGTGCAATTCTCGGAACACGACATCAAAGTATGTGAGGGGTCTGTACCGTGAAGGTGCCGAAATCAAGTGGTCGTCGTGATCTCTCGGTTCCTGTCTCCTCCTTCAGGGTGAGCCACAGGTTGTTGGCGAGTCGGTTCACTGGAGCCGGTTGCTTCCTTGGCTGGGCTCGTGGCACTCCACTGCATTTCTTCAAGTGTGCCTCTATGTACTTGCGTCGACAGTAGATGGTGCCACACCGGGGACAGTGGTGGTGTGGGGTTTCCTTCTCACATGCCAGGTAGCACATACAGATGAGTACATCTGCATTGTAAAACAAGAGTCTTAGCTGGTATGCTTAGAGTTTGGAACATATACATGTTACAGATGAGTGAATCTTCGCACTGGAGATTTAATGTTTATTTCTTTGAAAAATCTGTGGTAATATACAAATCTTTCACAGATGTTTTATAATGTATAAATATTTTTGTTGATATTTGGATATAGGATATATTTAAGATACTTAAAAAGGTAGATTCTTATATGGTATCTAGAATGTCGCTTGAGAATCCGATGCTTAAATCACTATCACCACAGCTCATATTTACACACACGCACAGACGCGCACACACCACATACACACACCAGACACACACCAGACACACACCAGACACACACACCACACACACACACCACACACACCACACACACCACACACACACCAGACACATCACACACACACCAGACACACCACACACACATCACATACACACCAGACACACACCACACACACATCACACACACACCAGACACATCACATACACACACCAGACACACCACACACACACCAGACACACCAGACACACCACACACACATCACATACACACACGCACACACACCAGACACACCACACACACACACCAGACACACCACACACACACCAGACACACCACACACACATCACATACACACACGCACACACACCAGACACACCACACACACACACCAGACACACCAGACACACCACACACACACCAGACACACCACACACACACCAGACACACCAGACACACATCACACACACACACCAGACACACACCACACACACCAGACACACCACACACACATCACATACACACACCAGACACACACATCACACACACACACCAGACACACACCACACACACACACCAGACACACCACACACACACCAGACACACATCACATACACACACCAGACACACCACACACACATCACATACACACACCAGACACACACAGACGCGCACACATCACACACACACCAGACACACACCACACACACACACCAGACACACCACACACACACCAGACACACCACACACCAGACACACCACACACACATCACATACACGCACCAGACACACACAGACACACACAGACGCGCACACATCACACACACACCAGACACACACCACACACACCACACACACACCAGACACACATCACATACACACACCAGACACACCACACACACACCAGACACACCACACACACATCACATACACACACGCACAGACGCGCACACATCACATACACACACCAGACACACCACACACACATCACATACACACCAGACACACATCACATACACACACCAGACACACACCACACACACACCAGACACACCACACACACATCACATACACACCAGACACACAATACACACAAACACACACACCAGACACACACCAGACACACACCAGACACACACCACACACACACCAGACACACCACACACACATCACATACACACCAGACACACCACACACACATCACATACACACCAGACATACACCACACACAAACACACACACCAGACACACACCAGACACACACACACACATCAGACACACACCAAACACACATCAGACACACACAAGACACACACCACACACACAAACCAGACACACACCACACACACCAAACACACATCACATACACCAGACACACACCACACACACACACACCAAACACACATCACATACACACACACCAGACACACACCAGACACACCAGACACACCAGACACACCAGACACACCACGCACACATCACATACACACACCAGACACACCACACACACATCACATACACACCAAACATACATCACATACACCAGACACACACCACACACACACACACCAAACACACATCACATACACACACACCAGACACACACCACACACACACCAGACACACCAGACACACCACACACACCACGCACACATCACATACACACACACACCAGACACACCACACACACATCACATACACACCAGACAGACATCAGACACACACCACACCACACGCATGCACACGCACACACACGCATGCACACGCATGCATGCACACACACAGGCACACACACAATTATAAAAGGTAATTTACAAACAGGTTTAAGGAAGATTTCACAACCAGTTTCTTGACATGCTACTAAAAAATGAAACACTCACCTCCGTACAATGTCGAGTGGCCAATGTGTGTTGTCTTGAAGTGTTTGCGAGCCTTGCTCATCGTGCGTGGATTGAACTTGTCGAGGGGACAGAGTGGACAGTGTACGAGACCGCATCCACAGTCGTGACTCCGACACGTCACCAGCGGCCACTCCGCACTCTTGTGCAGGAGGGAGATGTGTGGGTAGGGCACTCTCTGTGTAACACAGTCACATAAATGCTTAGGAAAATTGTAATTCCACACCGGTATTACACAAGTGTCACCATATCAGTATCTATGTGCATCATATATATATAACATCAAAAATTGCTGTATATTATCAGTTAAATGAATAATATTAATATGGCTAGAAATACATAATTATAATTTCCTCTTTTTTCATAATTAAGATATGTAATGTGCGTGTGAGTGAGTAAGTAGAACATACAATAACTACATAAATATCAATGTATCTTTCTGATAACCATGAAAGTGTTTTACATGCCATATTTGTAAATATGAAATTTGAAAAAACACTAAAATAACACGGTTCGCTACCACACTCACAGTGGAACTGTTACTGCTGTCTTCATCGTTGCTACCTGAGCATGGTTCCGCCTCACTGACGACATCATCACCCTCACCGCCTGATTTGCTCTCATTGTCGCCATGCTGCCTCTGCTCTGTGTTGGCCAACACTGAGCCAGGACTCCAATCGACAGCATTGTCTGTAGTGCATGAGTGGACACTGGCTGCTTTGTCAACAGCCTTTGGTGCTGGTTTCTGCAATGAAGACTAACCGGATTAGCTCTTATTTATTCGCTGGGTGACGGGTGGTGTAATTGAGGAAGTTGACAAATTATACATGTGGATGTGATGTATACGACGTAGTATTTCTGTTTGTGTTTTTAAAATAAATCTGAAATAGTTTTCTCGTGTGATGCAGGACAATGTTTTCACCCTTTGGTAGACGTAATGGACATACCCATGGATGACTGATATAATGTTTAAATGAACCTAACATATTCCCACAAGTGTAAACAAACAATTGTGTACCTATGCCAATGAGTGCTTGATAACGTTAACATTGATTTTAATATTAGATCGACCCAACTTTTGCATTCTGATGCTAGCGCTGTAATGTTTTCTAAAGGTAATTTAATACTAGGTAAACTTTGGTGTGTTTACTAACAATATGTAGTATAGTAAATGATTTCGAAGAATTAATGAGCTGCAACACAGTAATTATAAAGTATACAATCTTAGTAATAAAAATGATTGGCTAACACAATTTTAAAAAGCATTCAAGTTGTCATTACTTTCTACATATTTGTGAATTGTTAATTGAAGCTGATGTTTAGTTAAACCCATGTATTAGTAACACAAGCACTATGGTAACAAGTTTATACATGAATTGTTAACATTATTTTGTAATTTATTTATAATTCGTATTATATTTATTCAGTTTTTAGTTTGAGAAGGGCATAGCAACATATGTCTGTCTTCAGCTATGTCCTTTCAGCAGCAGCAGCAGCAGCAGCAGCAGCAGCAGCAGCAGCAGCAGCAGCAGCAGCAGCAGCAGCAGCAGCAGCAGCAGCAGCAGCAGCAGCAGCAGCACACCATATTGTGCAGTTATTATGTTGTTGAATAAACTTTCATTCATTCATTCTATTCTTCGGGAGTTATAGCAACATTTAACTAACACTTACTCCATAATGACCATGTATAATGCAGTGCATACTTACTATAACAATAACTTTTGTGGGGCTGTATTTTCCATCTTGTGAATACTTTGACTTCACCGACTCTGCACTCTCACTCTACAAGTTACCAAATAAAAAGCAGTCATATTTTATTTTAAAAATTAGCCTGTGCACACTATTTGTGTTCTCCTAGTTACGTGTGCATGAGATATGTTAGCTCAGTATCGCCAAGACAGGTTCACAATGTCCAGTATAGAATCATTTACATATTTTTGCATAGACAGTAAGCCGGACTTTGAAAGGAGTCAAGTATGTACAGGTGTGCTGTGTATGTTTAGCATCTCCTCAAAAACATGTTTCCTCATTTCTTTAGTTCCTCTACCGGGAATTAGCAGGCGTAGTAATTTGTAACAGGAAGTCTGCTGTGTTGAAAATGGGAAGATGGCCATTAAATGGGACATTGTTGAACATCTAGAGGTATTACAGTTAACTCAGTCTGACTTGGCTGTATTGCCAATAAACCTTGTTTTGAAACTAGATGTTTTGTTTACTATTTGAACATGCTCCGGAGTCGTACCTTCCAAATTGTGACCGTTGTTGCGGGCTTACTAAACATGATCTGGCAGGCAGTATACCTTCAATATAGTTAGTATAGTCTTATGAACATTACATTAATTAATAAATGAAAAAAGAAGGAACAGAGTGCCTCTTTTTAAAGACAGTACACTTGACTACAAACCAAGCATCACATAACATATAACTTTGAGTCATCATTTACTTGCACATGTGTGTGTTTGATGTATTTGACCATAAAGAAATATATTACCAATGTTAATGTTTGCCAAAGAGATACACACCAATCAGCAGTTATCAGATTGCAGATAACAAACAGCTGTCTCAGCAACAGTAGTTCTTGTGTTCTTATCAGCCCATTTTTATATGTTCTTCCATAAACTGTGCCCACACGAACACATGAATGGTGTAAGCCAATCATCTTTTGTTATAAACCCGGTAACGCAAAAAGCCAAACAATGTAGCATGTATTATGAGATGTGTAATATACTATACCATGTATGCCTAAGGCAATCCTGTGTTTATTTCATATAAACAAAAACTAATATGATCCTATATTATTTACTCATAATTTTTTAGTAACTGTGTATGGACTTTGCAGAAATAAACTTTTATTATTATCAATACCACAGTGACGCTCAATCGTTAGCAATGTGTTGTATTTGCAACTTTAAAACTTACTTTCTTCTCCGGTGAAGTAGCATATTTTCTGGGCCTGCCAACTTTACCAGAGCCATGTTGCTTCGGCTAAAAATACATACAGATTTAAAGTAATTATTTTAATGTTTTGATTCTAATAGACTAGTAAATATCAAAAAAATATGTTATTAAGTACATTCCTACAAAAACAAATAAAATTTTAATGTAATTATGTTGTGACACCTGTATAAAACAATGTTGAATTTTCTATAACAAAATTACATCCAGGCGGCGTTTATCGCCGGCGTCGGCAACAATGCAAGAGTTTATCTCTAAGTGATATAACTTTCAAATGATAATCTGATGACTGAGTTTATTTTTACAATTTATACTGATGCTGCAAGAAACCCCCACATCACAGTTTTGTTTACAATAAGTTGAAAAAAGGTAGTCTTCTGTTACCCGGAATCAGCCAGGGTGGAGTTTGAATGGTTCAAACTGTGAACAATGTTTGAGGCTTATTTGGCAGACAGTATGCCTGCAACATGTGTGACCCACGTCTATTTTGGACACAATACAAAAATAGCTGCCTAGATCGTGTTTCATCAAAGTTTGTATTTTGACAGAAACGTAATTTATTATCCTCAACAAACAATCCAAAACTACTCAAATATCTGCGTTTAAGAACTCCGTAGGATTAAAAAAGAAACAATCAACAATACGAGTCAAAATGACCATGTTTCTCAAAAAATCCAAAAAGGTACAAAACTCAATTTCAAAATGTTGCGACTCAATATCCATTTTGCAATGGCAGGTCACATATTTACTTTTTATTTTAATTCAATTATAAAAAAGGAAGAGACAGCGTCGTCTGTTACAGCGCAGGTGGACATCCATTTGAGTAATCGGACAATACACGTTTCATATCCAATTATCAATAACAAGAAGTCCAAGAGTTGTACATATTTGACACATACTGTTTCTGCCAGCACTTTGCCACCCCCTCCAGCTGTCACCTTTACTTCATCTTGGTTCTCAGAATTCACAGGGTTTTTCCTCGGTCTACCAACTTTACCCTTTGTCTGCAAAAGACAGCTATGTTAAACACTATAGGTAACATGACTAGTTATGCTATTGCTTCTAGGAGACACAATTATTAATGATTGGATTATTTATAAATGTTTCACAATTTTTTTTAATCTTATTAAATCTTAAGCTTCATTTTTATATAATACTTACATAAAAGATCAAAAAATGTATAAAGATAACATTATTTTAAGTATAAGTTTCATAATATTATACATATATAATAACAGGAACTAATTTTGCTTTCTGGAATGCATTTAAAAAACACATAAAACATCCACAACACAATAATCGAGCATCAGTTCGTAGCAAGCTGTCTTTATTAATTAATCAATTTAAACAGCAATACCCACAGAGTTATTCCACAGAATCAAGAAACATTGATTCTAGTATTCTGAATGAACTTCCCCCAAACACTGCACAAAGTCTGTTCTTTCACAACCAGTAGTGGCCTGCACTACACTGGATGCCAGTTTTATGGAGTTGGTCAAAATAGTTAAAAACAATTGTCTCACAAGTGACCATGACAGTCCTACAAGACAGACACGTACGGAGACAGGCTTTGTCACTGGGCTAGTGATGACATCCGTAGGTTCATCAGACGTCTCTGTGAAAGTGCCATCTTGTGCCACAGCTACTTCAGTGTATTCCCTTAGTTTGGTGCTCAGTTGTCTCTGTAACATAAAACGACACAATGTATGACACACGTATTAACAAACTGTGTTTGCAATTTGAATGTTGCGTCCATGAAATGTTCAAATTGTAAACAAAACATGCAATTTTAAAAAAGCCATATTTGTACTTATCGCAGAGGCATGCGCCCTGACCTATAAATATGTTTACATTCACTCTACATTGATATTAGTTTTTGATATTTAAATTCTCATCAGGCTTGTGGGGATGTACATTTGACTGACATTCAAACTTGTAGTTTTCAAATATCTGAAATTAGGGTTAATACAGGAGTTTGTGTGCGTGCATTTGGTGTTTTTTTTTTTAAATTCATATTTGTAATTTAAGCCTTGTCTTCCGCCAAACTGTCAATTGGATTGAGAGAGGAATGGAGAACGAAAGTGAAAGACAGAGGAGAGTGGAGACAGTTGTAGGAGACAGCAATGCAAGAATAGTGAGAGGGAAAGTAAAATCTTGGACCAGGATCGCACTCAGCCTTAACCTGAACATTCAGGGAGAAGAGAATAACAATAAAATTTAATCTGTGAACTTTTTCCTGATTGGTGTTGGTCTGTTCGAGCGGTAATATACTGGTTATTGCATCTGCTGTACAGGTGGCTTAACTGATTCTAAAGTAAAGATGAACAGATTATGGTGTTTTGCCACCAAAGTAACATGCTGTAGTGTAGGTTGTTTCTTAAGAAATTAGAAGACTTAGAAGCTATTTCAGCAACATGCAAAGAAGTATTCATCTATTATTATCTTACCATTTGAATCTAGTAATGTAATTATGGGAAAGTAATGACAGGCAGGCCCACAATGTGGTTGATTTTTGGAAGGATGCATTTTTCAACTTGCAATTACAGATTAAATCAAACATCCCAAGAGACTTTTGCTGCCAGAGCCTCGGCACTATAAGCAGTTGTCAGATATGACTTTGGAAGAAGAGGAGCAGGACTCTCACGTTTTTCAAAATGTCACAATTTCAAATAAAGCGGAACTGGTCCCCCCAAGATGGACTGTTTTGTCTCAGTGGGGGAGGGTGCATACGCACCCAATGCACCCCCAGCCTACGGCCTCACTGGGATTATAAAATTAATGTTGATTAGAAATGTAACTGGATGTGTGGATCAGTTGCTAAGTTGCCGCGGGGCAGGTGTGAAACTATAACTAAGTCTAAGTCCAAGACTAGTTTAAACTAAAGTAAACGCCACTCTTATCGAACATGGAGAATACTATTACTAGTAGTGTATAGTATAACGGTTTTGTCAAAGAAAGCTGCAGTTTACAACGTGTGTTGTTGTTAGCTCATAAATACCGAGTTGTGTAATGTACCAGAATAGCATTTAGCGTTTAATGCCGTCAACGACAGCTACGAATTCTGATTCTCACTTGAGCTCTACAAAATGGCTGCTACGCTGCAGTTTGCAAATTAGTTTTCCGCGGGATAGTTTCATATTTGTTTCTCACCTTCCTATTAGACCTGCGCATGTTTATAGGGTTTTAAGGAACATTTTATCGTGCTATACAACATTAAAACAACTCTGCATCAATATAAAGGTCAAAAACAATCATAGCGTTGAGGTTGACTAATCTGCCGCTTGCAACGCACAAGACAAAGACAATATCGAATGTTCATTCGTAGACGCATTCCAAATTGTCATGCCAAAGCCCAGTGCGAAACGTTACCGTTACGCGCGACAATTCGGCATACTGCATAAATTATTATTATTTTTAATCATAATTGTGACTAGATTTTGAAAATATTTATAAAGAATCCATAATAGTACATAACTATAAAGAATACTATTTTACCAATGTCGCAGTATATATATATATATATATACTATAGTATATATGTAGATTCAATAATATTTAAGTAAATTTACAATTAACAGTACGCTACGAATAGCCTACATTTCGGCATAGGTAATTGCATACAACACATTTTGCAACATGTAAACACAACTGTAGGAATAAATAAACAGCACAGTATTTATAAAAAAAATTATGATCAGATCGAAATGTGATACTTGGGTCATTTCGCAGTAACACCGGCATTTTTTCCAGGATAAAAATACAATTTCAACCACATTGTTTCTCACATTTTTTTGTCATAAATTATAGACCTGGAGGAAATATTCTTTCTGACTTGCCAACCTAGCAGCACCTAGTGACCTATCTGGCCAATACCGATAGTTGTCTTAATGTCACTGCCACGACGTCATGTGTGAATGTGATCTACGTACACAAGCCAGACTCTTAGCTAAGCTCGCGGGGACTTCGTAGGGTGTGCGCTCCCCCTCGCTGAGGCGAAAGCATTCTGTTTCAGCAGACCATAGGGGGTGGATGGGGTGTAGTTATAATGATGCATTTGTGATATATGTAAGTATCATGGGGTGCAATTGGAGATGTTGGATTGCTAGCTGTTGTAGGTTGAAAACGCACTCCACAAAAACACGCTACGGGCATGTTTTATTATGATTTTCGTGAGTATTAGTTAATCCACAATTAATGCTATTGTGATTTTATCACAATAGTTGTCATAGACGTTGGAACGGCGGGGGGACAGCCTTCTTATATTTTTGGTCGGGAGTGGGACTGAACATACTTTTAGACTCCCAATAATTTGGGAGATTGAGGTTTTTGGTGAGCCTCAATTAGTGCAGTTGTAAGGGTTTGATTATCCTTAGCCCCCCAAAAGCCAGACTATTTGGACCTTTAAACTGCCTATAGCAATCTGTGGTGCAGAAACCGATCGCAAGAGACGCAGTCTCTTGAAGTTTTTGAGGTGCATTGCCTACGGGCTATCACAGCTGATACTACGGCAAACAAACTACGGAATAGCCAGGTCAGAGAGTAAACATCAAATCCATTTCAAATCTCAGATATATAGAATACTTGGTGGTTTGGACATGTTTGCAGTATACCAAACGAAAACCTCATAAAAAGCCTTCAAGAAAGACTTTAAAGAACACAGACAAAGAGGAAGGCCCCGGAAGAGGTGGAGTGACGAAGTTAGACAGGGCATTAGACTCCAGCTTTTAACAGCACAGCGGTGTGCTCTAGACAGGACGAAATGGAGGGGTGCGACATCCAGGAGGATAGCGAGGGGTCAAATTGGCCTAGGCATTTAAGTCAAGCTCCCAATATTCACCACGTTTCAGTGCCTAATTATGTCATGGCACTTAAATTCATAGTCACCGGAACGGGGGGTTTGGAGACTGAATCCCCCAAACCCCCCGTTCCGATATTTTGTTAATTTTGTAGATGTTTTACTGATCGTCATCAGAGTTTCAACATGCCTATTACAACGGACATTCAAAGCTCCTCGTTTTCCGTTACGACGTAGCTCCAGTCGAGACGGCTGTTGCTTGTAATGTGTCGTCAGACTTCCTTCGCTACAACTGATTGAGGGTGAATGCTACAATTGATTGAACTGTTAAATCCGGCGAGATCGACCCTCGTCTTGTGTCGTAATTCTCAGTTGCAATAAGAAGACTGTTTTGCGTTGCTAAGTATGCCACCTCTCTGCTCTCACCGGCTGGGTGCCCCGGGTGGGTGCCTTCCCGCTCGACGCTGCTTCCCCTTTACTCGACGCTGTTTCGCGTCACGCCATATTGTTTGACACCACCTCACTTATCGCTTCCTCACACCATGCCATCTCGTTTGACATCACCTCACTCAACGCTTCCTCACACCATGCCATCTCGTTTGACATCACCTCGCTCAACGCTTCCTCACACCATGCCATCTCGTTTGACATCACCTCGCTCAACGCTTCCTCACACCATGCCATCTCGTTTGACATCACCTCGCTCAACGCTTCCTCACACCATGCCATCTCGTTTGACATCACCTCAATCAACGCTTCCTCACACCATGCCATCTAGTTTGACATCACCTCACTCAACGCTGATTCACAACATGTCATCTCGTTTGACACCATCTAACTCAACGCTGCTTCACAACAGGTCATCTCGTTTGACACCATCTAACTCAACGCTGTTTCACAACATGTCATTTCGTGACGTTTGACGGCCACTCGCTCGAAGTTACGTGACATAAAAGTTCGTCACATCACGCCACCTCGTATCACATGCAGATCCAGAAGGAGCTAGGGGCCTGGGGACACGTTCCCTTGGATATTTGGAATTTGGCCGCGCTACGCCTGCACTAGAGTGGCGTGCCCCCAGACCTTCGGAAATGGTGAACGTCACCGCGAAATGTTTTTCAATAGCTCCCCCCACCCCCGTCTTCTGCTGTCAAGATCCGTTGACGGCGGAGTCATGCTGATGCTCCGGCTCAGACCACCCAATATGAATTTGGTTCGGCCTCAACAGGGGTGCAATTGGAGGTTCGTCTCTCCCCCCAGACTACCCTCTCTGGATCCACCCCTGTGTATGTCGTCACCTCGCTGATTCCTTTGACGCCACGTACCTAGCTTGTTTGATACCACTTCGTTGAACGCTGCATCGCGTTCCGTCAAATAACTAACTTGATTACACTGCAGGTTTATTATAGTTAGAAGTGCGTGCACGTTCAACTCAATGATCTGTTTTATAATGTACTTTATAAATCAAATATAGACTTTTATAAATTTTTTCTCAACATTTTTGAACCTCAACAAACACTTTAATTCGATCTGCACCCCTCCTTCTGGGGCATATCCAGACAGACGAGTCTAGGGGGAATAGGCGTGGATCCAGGGCGGCCGGAGGACACGTGCCCCTTAGACCTTTGGAATTTGGCCACACTGCCTGCGCTAGAGTGTCGTATCCCTGGGCCTTTTGAATGTGCCCTGCTACGTGCGTGTCCCCATTACAGATGTTCTGAAATGTTGAACGTCGCCGCAATTTTTGTTAGCGCGACGGCGGAGTGACGAGAGCTAAGTGGTGGTGAAGCTCCAGCGGAAAGTCTTAACAGCACGCATCCCTCTCTCCGCCTTCCGATGTCAAAATCCGACGACAGCAGAGTCGATCGTGCTGAAGCTCCGGCTCAGCTAGCCCACCCAATATATATATATATATTAATTTGGTCAGGACGCTGGTGTTTTTTTTAGCCTAACGGGGGTGCAATTGGAGTTTTTAAGCCACCCTACACTACGCTATCTGGATCCGCCCCCCCCAAAAAAAAACACTCCCTTGAGGCTCGCCAAATACCAACATTGAGCCTCTACACAAATACCAACACTTCATGCTCTCCAAAACCTGAACCTCCACCCTCCCTAGAGACTCGCCGAAAATACCAACACATCGGGCTCTTCAAAATCGCTTGTGTTAGCATTTAGATAAATGATCGCAAATGCGAATCCAACAAAGCATGTTTGACGACAAACTAACTGTAGCGAAAGTTATTCATTGCCTTAAAGATGTATCGACTCCTAAAATTCACCAGCACGCGACCGGTTAGAAATGGTTGCGAGCTAAACATGGAAAACGCCACCCATCGATAACGTGACGTGGTCTTCGAAGATTACTGGAGCGGAACGGACACGAAAGTGTGTGGTGATTCTTCGAGTACTTTGATAAGGGAAGAACCCACACTAACTTTCGAAATGGTACAAGAGCGTGGGAATACGGAGCCGTTTTCCGGCCAGAATAATTGCTTCGTTCAAATGATGGAAGACCCATTAAGCGAGCGTGATTAGCGCTTGACATCGCGACTCATGCAGGATGCTGGGGCGGATGTTGTTTATTCTTCGACTTCGGGTTGCGGTTATCTGAAATTGAATGGACCATTGTTTTATTATCTTTGACTTCTTTGAATGGATTGATCTTTATCGCTCGGGTCACATTTTCAATGTGGTTCACCTAGTCGAAGTAGCTTTATTGTGAAACAGTGTCATTGTGTTGTTCAAATCAAGAGCAGGTGTGCTGCCTAAACTCGGTCATGTCGAACTCCGACCTGAATCCAGTGATCCCACCCCGACCCGATGTTTCTTACGTTGGGGTGACACCAAACACCCACACAACTCCAGAGCGAGGTCATCATAGCCGGACCTCAGGCAGACGGGAGCCGGCTCCTATGTCACCCCATACAATGGATGTCAGTGACTGGGAAACAAGAGAAGAAATGCGGGTACAGGAGTTGGAAGAAGCCCGCAGTCGTGTTGCGCAGATGGAGAAAACGATGCGCTGGTGGTCCGACTGTACAGCGAACTGGCGCGAGAAGTGGAGCAAAGTGCGCAACGAGCGCAACAAAGCCCGTGACGAATGCAAACAGCTGCGTATGAAGCTAGAGAAAAGTGTCAAGGAATGCATCCTATTGAAACAGTTTAGTGCTGAGTTGGAGGCATCACGTAAGCGTCAGGACGGTGGTGTAAATAACGACAGTGGTCAAACATTTATGTGTAGCTGCGGAGGTCGTAGGTCTGCAGGAGGTGACCAAGAAAACACTGCCAAAGCGGCAAAATCACTCGAAAACAAATCCGGTGAAGACTTTGTAAGTAAACTGCTGTCAAAGAAGGAACACGATGGAGACAGTTTAAGTAGTCATTCAGGTAAATCAAGTCTAAAAAAGGGTTCACCAAATTCTGGATCAGAAAAGTCTGAAGACATTGTTTTACAGCAGAAAGTTTCAATGCTTGAGAAGAAGTTAGAAGAAACGCAAAAAAATACACAACATGAGCGACAGTAAGTGTTTGATTTTACTTTATCAATTTAAACTTGTGGTGGTGGTGTGCAGATAGTCATGGCTGAGAAATGAGTTATATTTACATCTCATTCTCAGCATTTATCAATAACGAGAGTGTATTCATGAGTAAAACTTGCATATAAGGCCAAATAAAATAATACCTGTGTTTCCGGTAACCCGACCATCCCTAGTATTTCTGTGCGACCCTATGCATTTTTTTAAGAACAAGAACAATATTTTATGAAGCCTACCCATGCCTCTGACCAAAAACTTTTCTTTTAAAATTATATTATATTCCGGCAAAAGACTTACAATGTTACGATCATCAAACATGATAAAAAATACAGATAATCATTGCAAAAGTGGAATGGAATTCCGCGTAATCGACATTTTGACACAGGATTTGCGTTTTCAAACGGAAACTCTGTAAACGCTGAAACTGAAAGAGTAGAATTACCAACACCGTAAATTATACTGACTTTATTGGCTATATTTTGAATTAAATATGATTACTATGCAACGGTATTTGTTTATTTTGGTGGATTCATGACGCAGGATTTTAAAAACGCACAAGGCAAATCGTTGCAAAGTGTCATGGCGCCTCTGCTACCTCGTGTCAACCAACGTAAACAGGGTCACGGGCCGAAGGCGCTAACATAAACGGTATCGTGATTGTTGTCTGGTTGTCCACTAAGCGCACTGAAGACATGTTGTTAATTAAATATACTTGTCACTATATATATAATAATACCAAGATGCCACATCTGTAACATCAATTTACGTTTTGTTTTTGTGTTCCTCTGAAATTAATAATGTCACTTGATGCTATGGCTTCACTCCTAGATGATCTACCAAAGACTACCATCCTTTTGTGGCATGTCTGTGTAAAAAGGTCTCGCAAAGTTACACACCAGCACTGTCCAACATGAATATTGTGACAGGTAACATTTACCGGTATACAAGAAACCTTAACATCTTCTTGCATAGTTCAAGAAGGTTTGTTATAATAATAATAATTAGAGCATTTATAAAGCGCCGTGACTCCAAGTTACCGTGTTCGAAGGCGCTGAGACAAAAATAGTAAAAAAGTAGAGATTTTATCAACATAAAAAATAGCACTAAAACTCCACGGTTATAGAAATTTATCCTATTGTGTTCAGAGATGACGTGCAGCCTGTATACTAGAATCAAACACAAAATGTATCAATGCAAGCACCAACACAAGTCATGAATAGTGATGAAATAAGGCCAAATGAATGACGTTTATTAAAGAGATTAAGTTAAAGAGAGAGAAATGAGAGTAAAATCAAACACTACATCTACATCCCAAGGCCAGGCCTGTGACTGAGCCCATACTAGTCTCCTGTACCTCTGGATGACAGAGCCCACATTTCGGCATATACAACATTAGCAGTATTGTTATAGATATATAAAACAACAGCATTACTACTGTAATCACAGTAGACCTTATGCACTGTACCGTACTAACCGAGCATACCATTCATTCACACTAACTATAATCCCAACTACCTGCTGAAGAGTTACACTATATCAAGATTTAGCCTAAACCTATAAGTGGGGCCATTATGCCACCGGTCACCGAAACATGTGACCAAATGTATATTTTTATGTACAAAGTGCTTGAGAAGAGATCCAAACACCTGACTTCATTGGTAGTTGTTTCCGATAGCATAGTTGATGACAAGACAACAACCCAAGCAAGAACTTGCAAGGGTGAAAAAACTAAGGCTTTGGTTAGATGGGCAAGCCTCTTATTTCAAAAATGGATACATTGCCTGTTATCTCTCGCATTAGTGCTGCCTAAAAAATTCTGGGGTTTTATGGGTTATTTTCACCACCGACATAGGAAGGGCCATGTTGACAGAGTTGAACTTGGTGACATATTGAAATATGCAATTTGTGACGTGGTTTGCAGCCAACTAGTGGGGGGGGGGGTTAACTTACAGATCTATGTTAATTCATATGTACAGGCATGTATCAAGTGTTAGGTGGATCCATCAGATTGATCATTTGGACCCAACAATCAAATTGTCATACAACATTTGTCCAGTAAGACCAGGCATTAAGACCAGCCACCACATCACGTGGCTTGGTGAAGAGCGGCAGATTTTCTTAGTCAGTTGCTTCAGGCAAGATGTTTGAAAATCATATTTAACAGTGCCGTCACAATCACGAGTGGGAGGTTTATTGCTTCCATGAACATAGATCTGCATTTGCAGCAACTTTATAGTAATGTGCATGTTAGGTAAAATGCATCAACAATGCAGAATTATCTACTACCAGTAGCGATGGTGACCAAATCCACTGGCTAGTAATATTGTTTCCTTGACAAACAACAGGGCAACATTTTCCACTTATGACAGTGATGAATGGTCAGTAGACCGAAATGTCATGTACTGCACTTGCAAGTGGGACAAGTCATTATTCAGAGATAGCATGACATCAGAGAAATATACATTTCCCTATATTATAATCATATATATAACGGTCTACTGACTATGATGTGACTAAGAATACATTTAAATTATAAATTTATGTTTTCTTTAATTTGATAATTTGAAAAGATTAGTGTCCTTCAAATTTATGTTGTTCATAATTTTGTTATGTGTTATTTAACAATTTGCGCGATGCCATGTCCATAACAGACATACTATTGCAGGCAGCTTCAAAAAAATATTGACGATATACACTAATCTAATCATACATTAATTATAACTATTATTAAGCTTATTAAAAATAATTATTTTTTAAATCCATCATTTATAACAGAGCTCAGTTTTGTTCTTATGTTTCACAGGGGTCAAAACAGGTTCTGTAGCATCCATCCATTCATAACGGTTTTTCATTAATCATTAAAAAATACTAATTCATTTTTCCCTATATTAATTAATATGCAGTACTGTACAGTGTACACAAGACATCATATTAACATAATCCTTCATTAAAAAAAAGTGATCTAAAATCTTTATATGCTGTTGAAATGAAAACACACAATTTTGTATGCAAAGTGCCACGTCTATAATGCTGGAATTGCTCATATATTAATAATTAACAACATTGGAAATTTTTTAAGACAATCTGGATAATTGCAAAGTTATAAATACCTCAGTGTCTTTGTGTATTTTGAAAATCATATTTGTTGCAAGGCACAATTGTACCAAAACATTCACCCAATTCATCTGTAGAATACTATGAATATGTGATATGTTCAGTATTTAGCCAACTAGTGATATACATGTTAATGTGGTTGGCAGTGAGAAGAAGAGTATAGCCGAGTCCTTGGCCAAGCTACAGGCAGAAGAAGCTGTTCTCAAGAGTAAGCTGGAGGAACTGAGGTCTGCCAAGGAAGCCGTTGAAGAACAGGCAAGTCACCAACTCACTATAATATTATGATCTATACACGTTGTTTTGCTCCATAAAATGGAAGTGACTGATGTTATTTCATAGATACGTCAAATTATACATGGCAAGTGTGAAGAGAGTTATCTTGAGGGCCCAATAAGGATGGTCAGGGGCCCATATATATATATATATATATATATGTATAACTTGAATCGTGCAGTCTAAATTTGTCATGTTGATCTTTAGGTGAGTGCACTAAGAGTTGTTTGCATACAACAACGTTACACTTGATGATTTGTGAAAACTTAAATGATTCAGCAAGGAGCTGTGATAAAATGTAATTTCTAGTTAGTTTCCAACTTTCCCCACTCCTTGTGTGTAGTTGTAATGGTCTGACCATATTTTCAAGTTTATACAAATAGTGCATATATTATAGTAATGATGCATATTTATTTTTATATTTATGTAGCATTAAATAATATATTAATTTTAATTAGCATGTGTATCTCTGTTGAGAAGGTGTTCTGTATCACAGCTAGCTTGGCAGTGCTCGGAAAATACAGCACCTATCCTACACATCATTTTCTTCCCATAGCATATAGGGGCATTCCATATCAAATCAATCAAGAATTTACATGTCCGTCTTCGATTTTGACGAAACATGGTGTGTTGGTTTATGTTCATGAGTTTATGTTACAAGCCAAATTTTAGGTCAATCTGACCTTCCTTACCAGAGATAGAGGTCATCAAAGTTTGACCCGACCTTGATACATTGATACCTGGCGACCTTCCAGGTGTCACAACTCTTCTTTTGGGTGACCTACAGATGTGATATTGGTGTCATTTTAAAGATCATAGAACTGTCTATCTGTGTAGACAATGAACAATACATCAACATTTTGAAAACATATTTTTAAAAATGTCCATGACCATAAACCAACACACCAAGTTAAATTTGTAAATTTCACCCTGTGTTTGATTGATTTGGCATGGATTGCCCCTATATAAACATTAGACAGCCTGGCTAGATCATCTTGATTTACAGTCCAGCAAAGTACTGCGAGCTACTCTCGTACCCTGTGTTAGAATGTGGATCTAAGTCCACTCACTTGGCTAGGTAGTAAAATGTCATCTACTGGTGTGTGCAGAAGAAAACATTTCAGTGTCTTGATTGTGTTACAGCTGCAGAAACTGCAGCAGGACCACCGAGATGAAGTTGACAGATTCACGGCAGAGCTTGATGACGAGATGGACTCTCGGTGCAACCTTGAGAAAACACTTGCTGATTTGCGCAAAGAAGTAGGCACTCATTCTGTGGTCACATGATGGTCAACTCATTGTTCACATGCTAGACTTGCTAGTGGACATAGCAGTGTAATACTCATGTAATCTTATAGCTTAGCCTACCTATTTACTATTTGTTACCTACTTGGGTGTTTGTTGTTTGGCTTTATATTTGAAATTTATATGAGTTTGCACATTTGAAAACATATCTTCGTTTGATTTGTATTACTTATTAGTGCTTTGGGGGAATTGGAGTGTATTTATTTAAAACATCATATAAAGGGTTAAAGGAGAGGTTAAACAAATTGAATACACATGTACATTATGCACTAAAAGCATATACTGGGGGAGTACAAATCATGAGTCCTAATGTTTTATGCCATTTTGACCAAAATCAGAACAAATTATTCCATAATGTAGCCATGTATTCGAAATCTCAAACATATATACGTGTTCAATCAATGTCAGTGAAGCAAAACTATTAGAAAAGTCATTCTAAGTGAAGTACTAGATTGGCGAAATCCAAATCTTGTAAAAGACGCCTGCATAAACAATGTGTCTTATCTGTGCTATGTATATAGTTCTGTGGCCAGAATGCATTACCTGACTCGGTGTGAGATCAGTGAGTGTATTAAAACAGGCCAAGAGCAATAGAACACAAGATTGCAATGACACAATTTCTGGCATGGCATAAATTATTCGGTCGTGAGTAACATGTACTGGCATTGGCTGTTGTCTATGAATTTATCATTTTAAATTGACCAATAAGATTAATTGTTACAAAAGTGAGGTTTTACAATTATGCTTAGATTTACACAAGTTTGACGGTGAAAATAAACTGGAAGTCATAACCAAAAACAAAATTTTTTATGTTTACCACGCGATGTGCATCAGATGACAGTCTAAGCGCACATATTAATGAAAGTAAGGTATATTGTGTCATCTGACATTTTTGGAACTAACTACCAGAAAATGTATAGTTTACTTAGTGATATTTGAAGACTAAGTTTAGAATGGTGTACAAGTCTCAAAAAAGGCCTGGCACTTCTTGTACATCAGCACAATTTTGACTGTCACGGAAACGGTTAAGCATTGGCCTTGTGTAAAGTGAATCTTGTCATTGCTGTGTTGTAGCTGGAGCGACTGCAGGCAGAGAATGCCTACGAGTGGGGCAAGAGTGAGAGTCTCGAGACAGAGAAGCTGGCCCTGGAGCGGGAGACAAAGAAGCTCCATGTGGAGGTGACTGTGCTCCAGGAAGAACTGGAGCGCAAGGGTCGTCAGGTGTCCTCACAGCTCGATGGGGACATAAAGAGTCTGCAGCGGGAACTCACTGACAGGACAAAGGTGTGTCTGTGTCACCAACGTCTGGTCCCGGAGTTAAACAAACGTTGGAAATAAAAGTACTCAGAATTCTTGCAACCGTGTGGAGCTCACTGTTAAGTCAGCAGGAAATATAGTATCACTGTCATCGAAAGCAGGTCCATAGCCAGGTTTGTGAGCATTTTAAATTACCTGTTCTTATTTTTATTTACCCGTTATGCTTAGGAAAAGTCCCGTCACACTTGCTTTTATCACTGACATCAGAATGTGGTGAATATTCCAGGGGCTGAGGCAAACATGCACCATCAGGGAAAGAAAAAGTAAAACAATTTTGTTTCCATGCTGTTATATAATTATTTTTATTTGCCTTACACCCAATCAGTTCTTTACTGTTACTTGTCTACATGAAAACTGCGAATGAGTAAATAGAAAACTCCATCTATAGGAGCTGAATGACATGAAGCACGCCCATGGTAAACTCAAGAAGCTGCTACAAGACAAGACAGCTGAGCTTGACCATGCCACCAGCAGGGCTGACCAGTACGAACAGGAAGTGAGGAAACTGCGAAGTCGCATTGATGAACTGAAGAGAGATCTGGCGAGTGCCGAGGACGAGGTAGGGACGTCTCTCAGTGTGACATGGACTATGTCTGTTACGGGACGGTCGTATACGTTCAGTCACAAAATACATGAAGCATTACATGGGGACTACAGAACACCACCTGGCAACTAAACATGTATTCATACAAATTGTTGCAATTAGCAGTTTTAGATAGCAAAAATGCAAGTCCCCTGCCACATATTGGTTGAGACACATGGTTTGAAACAATGCTAAATGCTAGCGTTTTTTACTTTGCAAACTTATTAGATCATCCCAATTGACTGTCTACAGACTTGGTCATATTGTCTATAGAAATTCAACAAAAATTTTAAAAGTAAGCAGTATACTCTTTTGGAAGCGGTGGAAGGATGGCTATTTTGTGGTAAAAATAAAAAAGGTGCGTTTGTGGTGTGTGAGTGCGATCAAGCGTAGGGCTGGACTTAAGTTACATTAACCAGAATAATCATAGGGTCAACTTCTAATGGATTACAATGTAATACTGTACAGTCATGTCCATAATAACTATCTTCTTTTGTATCCTTTTTTTAATACATCCATATTGTGTATAGAAGATGTGTATAGCAGCGCAGTTTTTAGTTTCTTTGACACATTCCACAATAGCAGCAATGAATATGGCTGTTAGTTTATCAGCATTCAGTAATGTTCAGTTTCTAGTTACTTACTAGCTTGTGCACTGCACTGGTGCCATGGGCATTTGTTATTAAAAGTCCTCCAGAATGATCTACCAACTGTCATAATTACAGTGGAGCGTCCTATTAAGGCCACCTTGTAGACTGGACAAAAGTGACCTGATTAGCAGGGTGACCATATTAGCGGGACTAATATCCCATACTTTATTGTATGTGGAAATAATTTGGGACTGTTCTAGGGTGACCTTAATTGTGAGGTGACCGTAAAGCGGGGTTCGACTGTACTTGCTTTAGGTTGCACAGATGTCTGTTGTAAGGATTGGTGTGTGAGACATGTGATAGTTGTTGTGTGATGCCAGGTGGACCAGCAGACCAACCAGGTGAGGCGGACCCAACGCAACAACGATGAGTTACAGCAGCAGGTGGAGAATCTCGGTGTGCAGATCAATCATCTACAGACCAGGTACGCACGACGTCCGGGCATTTATATAGGATCACATTTTTACCAGTCCAAAAATGTCCTGGTATATACGTGGGTCTATACGCGCACATAAAATCCAGTACTAATGGGCATATATATATACACCTGTACATAAATATGTGTACGACACATTTTAAAGCATAATATACATGAATAAACAGTGACAGTTAATAATGAATAAGCTTTTTCTGGTCACTTCTCAAATTTCCACCCAACCAAATTAAAATTTCAACCCATCCAAAACAAGCTTTAAAAGTAGCCCACTGGTGCTAATGATCCTGTGAAGGTTTGATCCATTTGAAACACAACATTCATGCTTTACTACAAATATAACTGTGGTGTAATAATTACACTTCTTTCAACTGGGGATTCCCTAAATATTGGGAGTGTCCTCTTGGATCCTCATCTGCCACGACGCCCTGTCCATGACGCTCTTCTCCACAACCTCTGCCCTTGGCAGTCTTTGCCGTCCTCTGCTGTATTTTGATTGCACTCTTTTCACTTAGTTCAAGACCCGATTCAACTAATAATTACCACCCGTGGCATGACTAACAACCTTGCTTGAAATGTACAGACATACATTGCTGTTTATTTATTTGAGACCATCCCTTGTTTAATTATCTGAGATGATCCTTTGTTTATCTGAGATAATATTTTGTTGTTTATTTATTTGATATGATCTCGTTGTTTATATATCTGAGATGATCCTTTTTTTTATTTGACGTAGTCCCTTGCTGTTTATTTATTTGAAACGGTCCCTTGCTGTTTATTTGAGATGATCCCTTGCTGTGTATTAATTTGAGATGGTGCGTGTTTGCAGGTTGCGTGGTTCCAGCAAGCAAAGGATGGGTTCTCGCAGTGCCAGTCTCAAGTCTTTCGAGGCCAATGAAGGCGGCTCTGTAGACAGGGAGTCTGTCAGTGATGATGACTAACTGCACATCTCTCTCATCCCACGTCATCCTCTGTTGATCCGTTTTATAGGCTACACATACACACATTTAGTTAAACCGACTTTGTCTGTCCCTCATTTTTACTACTGGAATAAATACATTGATGGGAAATTGCTCGTCAGATTGCGTTTAATAAGCGTGAAACAATGTTCGCAATCTCTGGCCTGCAAAATTTCCAAACTGTAAACAAATTCTATATTGCCTCTGTTGGCAGTATTGTGGAAGCAAGGCTCTTTGGTGTTTGGTGTCTTCGCGTGGATCCCACTTTCAAGACGATTCAGTGAACTTCTTGCTAATAATTATCTTTGGTGTGAGTGGGTGATTCCAAGTAACAGAACAAAGTCGCATTAATAGTGGTAATTCCCATAACATTGAACCTAGTGCTTGTTAACATACAGTCGTAAATATAACTTCTTTTTGACGTTTAGTTGTGTAGGGCAAATCTACACCTGTATGTTGGAGTTAGGAGTCTTGTGATCTTGATAGTGTTAATGTAATTGTTTCTCAACCGGAAACTAGTCCCAGTCCTCGTCACAATGGTGGCTGTCAGACCTGTTTTCCAATTCTCCTTAGGCCTAAAATAACCCCTGAATCTAACTAAATGGCGGATTGAATACTGAAACCTACATTTGAAAAACAATGGCATATTTTGTAGGCCTAACTGACGTTGGACAGTGTTGTGTGAAGTGAAAGAAACGTCATCCTTTTGTTGTAAATGTTAAGTTTTGTTATGGGTGCTATCAAAAATAGAAGCAAACTTATGTATTTCTGGATGTTTTAGCTAGTAGTCTCGATATTGATAGAGTATTATCAGCACCAAGTAACCAGGGTCATTGCAAGGTGTTACCTTGTTGGTAGAGTACCTTTACCGAGGTTATTCTCTGCACAGATTCTACCAATGATGTGGGTTTTGTGAAGTGTGCAGGTATTGGGATCATAAATATTTGGTTTAATGCTAGCTTTTGGCATCTTGGTTTACATCTACAACTATTATAGTTTGAATACAGGTTTTTGTACAAAATTATATTTCCTGTTTTTCAGTACCCCGGTAATATAATAACAAAGGATTACAAGTTGTTTGTTTATTAAGGTGATATGGTAGTAATTAGTCTTTAGCGAGATAAACTAACTTTGTTCAATGATTCGTGCATAATTGATTACGTGCATTATCAACAGACCTCCATTGTGACTTGATTCATTATCATAATTCCATGTCAAGCACTGAATTGATCAGATGTACAGTAGCGATTATTCAATATAGAATCCTTAGTGATGAACACAATGTGGCATTACACCAAAGTTTATTTATCAGTAACATTGAGTAATTATTCTTATTGTGTGATTGAAGTTTATTTATCAGTACCATCAAAAACTAGTATTGTTTTTTTTCTTATAAAGTTTATTTATCAGTAACATTGAGCGACTATTTATATTGTGCGATTGAAGAAATACATAAAACATGTAAATAGGTCCGTTCGTCTGTGTATTCCCTGTACATTTCAATCATTAGAACGATATATTCATGGCAACAATATTTATTGCAAAATAATTTAATAAAATATTTAAATGCACGCCTGTTGTAGTGCTGTGCTAGTTTGCTAGGAAAGTTAGTTTGGAGAGCTACGTGTAGAAGTGTGCCAATATATACACCATATGTGTACATGGTCATTCAGATCTGTACATTATATTCTCATGGAATTGTGCTTTATGAACACTGGACAATAATAATATGGAAAAAAACAGGATATTTCCTATTTTATTGTTTACACTGATCACTTGGCTACATACGATAACTACTTTTTCATATCACTGCAGAATATTTTAAATAAATATACATTATAGCTAGTAGTATTTTTTATACCTTATCACTGTTGTTGTTCGTTGTTGTAATGCTTGTAGCATTTGGCAATCGGATTTACACATGTAAATTAGTGACATCATGTTATGATGATATTGTCTATAAGACAGGTTAATTCAAATTTGTGGAAAATTTCTAGTTAGAAAATATCAATGGTATGCTGCCTGTGCCAACACATCAGGCGTACATGTCTGTCATGCATATTCATATCGTTAGTAGTTAGTTTCCGTTTCAACTCCGACTTGTACAAAAGAGGCTGTTGATAAAGCAAACAGGCACGACAATTATTGTGTGTATATATATGACCAGTGGTAAAATTGCATCTTGAAGGCTACAATTGTGCATTTTGAAGCTCTTTCAGACATTGGTTACAAGAAGTATCTGTGTGTATAACATTGAGAGGTATTATATAATTTCAGAATGATTGATATACAAAATTTAACAACTGAAAATCAGATCAAATGACAAGTTTTATTTATCTGTTTGTATTTTTGATACCAACAAAATAAGTCATGAAAAAACCAGATGACTGTTTTCATTGATTTATTTACTACAATTAAATACAACATTTCATACATAATACGTGTATTGTGATTGGACAATCATCTCTTCACAGGTCACAAACTCGCTCATTTACAGCAAATTACACAAAAGCCCAAAATAACAATTATACAAAACATTCGCTGTCACAGATTTAACTACATACAACTTAAGCATTCTCTGATCTAGAAAGATTGCCACCAAAAGTAACAAACTCCAGACAGTATTTGGACAAGAAAGCCACTTGTTTGTCAAGTGTGTTGTGCATCCTTTGTTATACAATGAACATAATTATTAACAACTTATTATTTAAACGGCAGAATATTCAGCCTATTATGTAACATCCATTAAACGAGCTGTGTAAGAAGTAATTTTTTAATTCATAATAATCTTAATGATAATGTAATTACAGCTAGAGAAATTAGTCATTTTTCTTCCTTGTCAAGTTGAACATACATGGTAGTTAGATGATGTTACATAAATTAATTACAAAGTCCTGAATTCATTGTCAACTGGATGTTACGCTGTCGGCAATGATGGTTTGGCACAATTAAAACAAAAATATTCACAAAAGAAATTTCTTAAATAACATGCTTGACTGCTAGAAGGGAAACTATAGCAGAGGGGAACTGATTTCGGTGTGACAGAATACAAGAATATATTTACATGGTATCAAACATATTCACCAGTGCTTTACAGTATAAAGAACTACATTATGTCATTTTGTATTAAAATACTACCATAATGACCAATACTTACTAATATCATCAGGTGCTTCAACACCAATGACAATAAATAGCTTCCCACGAACATATCATGTAACATTATCATACAACAACACTTCCAAACACACACAACTATATTCAAACTAGTGTAATATACCCTCTGCTTCAAACAGAACAACAGTAGACTTGGAGCTGGTGAAGCAAATGTGACCACTGCCACAACTTATTCTCCCGCAGACAACCTGCCTTCAAAGCACCAACAGTGCTGGAAATTTCCTACACAACTGATGCACCGTGACGTGTTTGTGTGTGCCTCCCCCTGGTGTCTCTCGACAGCTCTTCCCAGCCGCAGGGTTCATCATTCCCTGTCCCCAGCCCCCTGGGCTCACTGTCATTCCTTCTTGATGTGTCCATCCCCACTGCTGTCCACCATTGTACTCTCCTCGTCTGTAACATCAACAATGTTCACAGAGTACCAGGGGTAGTAACAGGTTCATGTAAATGTACATGGAATAACAACACCTTAAGCTCTTGGTCACTTTGTTTTGTGAAAGCAGATGGAGTGACCACATCAAAAATGTTGTCCCTACCATCCCTCCCAATTTTTGATAGCGTTAGGGACACAGCATGTACATCGTTGGTGGAAGAGCGGTTGATAGCAGATTTCAACGCTTTCCCCATTTTCTTAGTGCAGGTGGACAATTAGTTCACAGGGTTTTGATGCCGAGACAGCTAGCTTCCCTTCCACCGGTGATTTTAGTAAGTTAGGTGTAATGGCCCCACTGGCTAAATCTTGATATAGTGTAACTCTTCAGCAGGTAGTTGGGATTATAGTTAGTGTGAATGAATGGTGTGCTTGGTTAGTACGGTACAGTGCATAAGGTCTACTCTGATTACAGTAGTAATGCTCTTGTTTTATATATATATATATATATATATAAAAAAGCCAAATGAATGACGTTTAATAAAGAGATTACGTTAGAGAGAGAAATGTGGGCTCTACATCCCAAGCCCAGGCCTGTGACTGAGCCCAATACTAATCTCCTGTATATCAGGTTGACAGAGCCCACATTTCAGCATATACAACATTAGCCATATTGTTATATATATATATAACAATATGGCTAAACGTGGGAAAATGGGACATCGTTGAACATCAAAGGGTATTGCAGTCAACTCAGCCCAACTTGGCCGTATTGCCAATAAAGCTTGTTTTGAAACTGGATGTTTTGTTTAGTATTTGAACATGCTCCGGGGTCGTACCTTCTAAACTGCGACCGTTGTTAGGGGCTTACTAAATACAAGTTGACGGGCACTTACCTTCAACATAGTTAGTATAATCTTAAGAATGTTATATTAATTAATAAATGGACAAAAATGGACCAAGAGGCCCTGAAGTACTTTAGACTATATTGTGCGTTTGTTATTATTAATGAAATGGTTTTTGGTGAATCATAGTTACAGATCATTAAGGGTTATGATGGAAGTAAAACATTTACATGTTTAGTGGAGACTATATGCCTGCCAGTGAAAGATACACCTGGAAATAAAATATTTTAGTAGACCATTTCATGAAGATTGTATGTATTAAAAGGTATACATACATAGTGCGCATTTTGACTTAAAACATTAGCAATTAATGACATAATACTGATTGAATTGGAGTGAAGTAATAGCTGCAACATGTATAGTAAAACATCTTAATAACATTCCTTATAATTTTGGTTAAAAATGCTTTAATCTTTTCAAGTATACTTAAGTTATTTTATATATATATATATATAACAATATGGCTAATGTTGTATATGCTGAAATGTGGGCTCTGTCAACCTGAGACACAGGAGATTAGTATTGGGCTCAGTCACAGGCCTGGGCTTGGGATGTAGAGCCCACATTTCTCTCTCTTTAACGTAATCTCTTTATTAAACGTCATTCATTTGGCTTTTTTTCATCACTATTCATGACTTGTTTTGGTGTTTGCATAAAATGCCTTTGTGTAAATGTTCATAGAGTAGTAACATATAATGGTAATAGGTTCACGTAAATGTGCATGTAGTAATATTTTTGAATAACAGGTCCACATAAATGTTCATGACATTGTTACTGGTTCATGTAAATGTTTCTGGATTAGTAAGTGATTACAGATTAATAATTACTAAAACATTTCATGTAAATGTTCGTGGAGGTGTAACAAGTTCATGTAAATGTTCATGAAGCAGTGACTGGTTCACATCACAGTCACTGTCCACGTCACAGTGATTGTTCATAGTGAGTTCACGTATCTTTGTGGTGTATTGGACTGTGATGTGAACTGGTTACAAACAAGTTACTCTTTCGTAGTTCTGTCAAAATACTGTTTTTCTTCAGTTCCGCTTTGGCAGTATGGAAAGATGAATTGTTTGAAACAACGGGTCAGATGGGTTTTGTCACAGCCAGTTACCTGCTTCCTGTAGAGGGGTGGGGTCATCTTCATCATCGCCGTTATACAGCTCTGTGTTGTCGTCGACTGGGTCCATACAACAGAGGGCGTAGCAGACGATGCTGATGACGGCAAGCGGCACTCCAAACACGACCAAGGCTAGCCATATCGACTGCTTATAGATGCCCTGAAAATAATAATAATGAGGTCTTATATATGAGGCCAGTATCCGTCAAATAGAGGCGTTCAGGCCGCTTGCACATGATCTGAACATTAGGTTGGTTGAGTGTATTAGTTCACTGACGATATGCAAACAATAGACATAATAATATTTATTTTATATAAAGCATTTTATTGCTAGTACAAAGTGCTTTACTTATTGTAAAGCAATTTGTAGTAGCAAGAAAATGAAAATTTGCACATACAAAATATGAAACTATATCTATTTATATACAAAGATAAAACATACAAACTGTACTAAAAATGGATACAATTAATTTCAATGTAAACTAATTAAACTAATTGGTAATTCAAAAATAGAAATACAAATTTAAATCTGTGTACATCATACTAAATGCAATTAATGATTACCTAAAAAGTTATAATGTATTAAAATTAAATTCAGTAAGAATAAACAGGGTTTTGTTTTAATTCCATGGGTAGAGTCAGGTGATATCTGCCCTGTAACATTGAGATACCATACAAAACTAATTGAGAGAGCAAATCTCAGAAATCATTTGTCTTAACACTATCTAGGTGAAACATTTATAAAAATAAAGGCAAGTTCTTATAATGTTGTATCCAGTTCTGTGGACTACTCAAAGCACTTCATACTTCTCCCCCTGCCAGACCTGTTCATTCAAACACCATTTCAACTTCTCTGGTAAGCATTCTGTGATGATTCAATTATTTCACAAACATTACACATACATCCACCACTGTCTACACCCAGGAACCTATTTATACAGCTCCGTCAACTGAAGTATGGAACTGCCCAAGCTTCAAAACAACCAGAGGATTTGAAACCAGATTCACTCGACTGAGTCCTAACCTCTACATTACCATGCCTAAGATGATAGAGACTTACATAGATGGTTGACCAGATGTCGTGGAAAAGCCTCTTTATGCGCTGCCCAATGCCAGTGCCACCGTGTGCCTACAAAACAAGTCGGCTGTCATTAGCTCTTAACAAATTATTTGTTAATATAAAAAAAAAATGAAAATATGAATTCAATTTTTCTCTGGACATTCCACAATAATCACACTGGCATTTCTGAGAATAATCTGGTTATGGTGGTTACCGTAGTGAAAATTTATTATTAGATCATATTTGATCTTCTTTTCGTATATAAACAATACAGAGAAAGTTAGGTCAAGATAGCATGAGTAGTTTTTAAGATGACAGTTAATTAAAATACAACATTTTACGAGGAGTATAACTCCTTAACCTGAATGCTAAATATTGTTGTATTTTTATTTGGAAATAAAATTAAGATTTATAAAAAATGTGACCTGTCACAACATTGTGAAATTTAGTTGTTTACATTTTTAGATTCCACATATCATAAACTTTAAAATGAAATTTCATTTGTTTAAATATCTTCAGTGGTTTTTGATTTAAGGCAATTTTGGCTCATGTCCAAAATAGATCCGTGCAACTTACTACCCGGTTCGCTGTGGTGGGTCACACATAGAAATACTTGCTGCTATTTTGTTCTCAGTGATGTCTGTGAGGAAGGTTGAGAGGTCGTTGACTGTCATGTTACTGGCGGCACTGGGACACAGGTAGAAGTACTGGGTCTGGGGGTCCAGGACCAGCACTGACGGGGCCATGATGGCCAGCATTGTGATACTGCTTGCTGTCTCCGTTTCATCCATCCACAGGAACTGGTAGTGGCTAAAACAAAACATGCAAGACACATAATGAATATAACGACAAGATGTAATTATAGTGTAGATGGTGTAGCATCTAATGTTTGGTGGTATCTCACAAATTAAAAAGCAACATAACATTCATATTCTGTGTGTGCGTGTCTGGTGTGTGTGTGCATGCGTGTATACACACACACACACATACACACACAGTGGAACCTCACTATTAAGGTCACTTTTTGGACTGGACCAAAGTGACCTGAATAGTGACGAGACCATATTAGTGGGACTAATTCCCAACTGTCATGGAAATAATTTGGGCGACACTAATTGTATTGTAGCAAGGTTCCACTGTATAACTAATATGTCTGGTTTCTAGTAGTAAACTTCACACACTTCTATAGGTATGGAAGTCACCACTTTTGGGCCTCAAATATATCGCTTTTTCCTCGGTCCTATTTTGCTTGTTTTGGATGAAATGTGTTGCTTTTTATACCAAGTTTGTGTGTTTCTAATTTGGTAATATCGTGTTCTTAATACTAGACTGCCCTCCATATTGTGTTTAATATGGTTTGTAATCTGAATGTTGCATCCACAAAAAAGAAGTCAGTGTTATGACTTTGTATCCCACCTGTGGAACTGATCCTTGTTCTTTATCGCCACTTCTTCTACTACTGCTTTGAATCTGAAACCAATCCAACACGTGACTTTAATTAAACAGACACTTGTGTGATTCATAAAATATGTTTAATTGCATATGTTGTATACACTGTAACTGCCATTGGTATCATTATTTATTCTTATCTTTGCAGTCTTGATGTTTGAAGATCCTATTAAATGCATATAATCTAGCCTCGGAATGTTTTTGTGAATTTATTTTACTGAGAACTGCCTATAATTACTCACTATAATATATTTTAGACGTAGAGTACTTTCAGGCAAACACGTGGATATTCACAACTTTAGAGAATGGTTTCTCAGAAATGCTTTTTCTCTACGTATGATGTTAAATACTACACACACACACACATGTATATATATATAATATAACTATGCATATCTTTAAGGTGACATCTTTTCAGTTACATAGAGCAGTATCCAGTCCTCAGGACTGCTTAGAGCATGCCCAAATTTTTACACAGCAGCACAGGATTCGAACCAGGGTTCTCTCAACTGACAGTCTGATGCTCAGTCTAGCCTGCAAATAAAAATATGTTGGATGGTGCAATGAGACTCATTTGTTGGTCACATATACGGTGCTACCTTTGGTTGAGTTTCTCCCCTCTTTTGTCGTTCTCTATGATGGTAATAACAATCTTCTTCTTGAGGTCACCGAGTTCATTAAGGGAGCCGGCGGTCATCTTGGGGAAGCATGGAAACCTCTCTTCCTTCACCCATCCCTCCAGCTGCTCCTGTGGCGCCTCCCCATCAGTGGCTGCAGGGAAGGCAACACAATGTTACACCAAGGAATTTAAAGGAAGCCAGTCAGTTCCTCCAACCGGAATTAGCGGGCATAATAATTTGTAACAGGATGACTGCTGTGTTAAACGTGGGAAAATGGGACATCGTTGAACATCAAAGGGTATTGCAGTCAACTCAGCCCAACTTGGCCGTATTGCCAATAAAGCTTGTTTTGAAACTGGATGTTTTGTTTAGTATTTGAACATGCTCCGGGGTCGTACCTTCTAAACTGCGACCGTTGTTAGGGGCTTACTAAATACAAGTTGACGGGCACTTACCTTCAACATAGTTAGTATAATCTTAAGAATGTTATATTAATTAATAAATGGAAAAAAATGGACCAAGAGGCCCTGAAGTACTTTAGACTATATTGTGCGTTTGTTATTATTAATGAAATGGTTTTTGGTGAATCATAGTTACAGATCATTAAGGGTTATGATGGAAGTAAAACATTTACATGTTTAGTGGAGACTATATGCCTGCCAGTGAAGATACACCTGGAAATAAAATATTTTAGTAGACCATTTCATGAAGATTGTATGTATTAAAAGGTATACATACATTGACTTAAAACATTAGCAATTAATGACATAATACTGATTGAATTGGAGTGAAGTAATAGCTGCAACATGTATAGTAAAACATCTTAATAACATTCCTTATAATTTTGGTTAAAAATGCTTTAACCTTTTCAAGTATACCTAAGTTATTTTATTTTAATCCTAGATCATATCGTTACATTGCATTGATAATTATGTCTATTGCTGTTTTAAAGTTTCTCAGGTTCTGCCAGTGCAGTAGGATTCACATTACACATTATAGTTACAGCCCACATGGAGGCATTCAGTTTGACACTGGGACAATGGCAGGCAGTGTGCCAAGGCTAGCCCAATACACAGGTTTACAGCTAGTCCCCCAACTCAGCAATCTCAGTGATCAAAGCAAAGTCCACTATCCAGTTACAAATAGAAGCCAGTGACTGCAGGAGGCAGCAGTAGAGAAATAGCAGGAACATTTTGCACTTGGGGGGGCCCTTAGAATGATTCAATCAAATACAGATTTCTCGTGCATAGTGGCAGTACCCTAACATACAATTATGTGAAATTAGAGAAAAAGTTGCTGAACAGTTTCTGAGGTATGGCAGCTAACGGCGCACTCAGAGTGATGGCATAAGTCTATTGGACCTTCAGTCCAAAGGACTAACTAGGAACAGACTGCCTCCTCTTAAAGCTTCTTCCTCAACTGGTTTAGTTCATCATGTCTATAAATATGTATTGTGTAAACTGTTTAAATAATATCCACAGTCGGTTTAATCAGGGATGAGAGTGACATTCAGAGAAAAAACCGGAAATTGTGCTGTGGCCCACATTTCAGCCCGAGAGGACTGTCTTATCTAATCGGGGGGAGGGGAGGATTCCTCAGAGATATTTTGTAATTGTAGACACATATGGTGTATTTTGAGCAATATTAAATAGAAAATCTTAACATTTCCAATAGCAAAAAAAGCACACAGACTCACGCACACATTGCCACTTGTTAACGATATTTTCTGGGCTGAACCCAAGTTGGCTGACGGGCAGCTTTCTCCTTGGCCAGCATTGTCAAAACAGCCCGTTGATGGGCCATTCTAGCTTTCTTCATTGCTAGCTCAACTGCTTCCTTAGCTTTGTACTTGGTGGCTGCCTTCGTCTTTGACATGTTCAGCTGTTTTCTTCTCCTCCTTCATCTTTCCTTCCTCGGCAAGATGGATGGAGTATATTTTGTGTGCACCCCTCGTGTTGTGAACGAGGCGAGGAGTCCTGTATAGCAGTCTTGTCGCTTGCCATGAGGGAGTACTTCACTGTCTGGATAGTGTTGAATGTACTAACATTCTTTCTGGCAGTGGCAGTATTCATGATGCTAGACATGTGACTAAAACACCCTTCCACCCGAGGACCATGAAAGCACCTCATCATTGCAGCCACCAGCTTTGACAAGGCTGGCAACTTGCAAAGTTTTACTTTGCAGATTCACAGGTTCGGTTCTGTCTCTAATCGCCAGACAGCGTCATTAACACGTGGCGACACCCTCTGGATAGATGGTTAACTCAAACCACAGATAGATCGTCAGTGAATTGTCCAGGATTGTATATGCCCTACCCCCCAACATGAATTTTTCCCCCCCGGATTTACACGATTCACAAAAGTTATCTTTGGGGCAGTATAAAAACCGGAATTCCGGAAATTTCTCATCCCTGTTTAATAAAAAGTGCATACATTTCTTTAAATTCTTGACTTTGGCCGTTACATCTCATAACCACCAAAAGCCAATTGCCGGGCCGGCACTAAGCCTTCAAACCCACGGAATTTGGCTGTCACATGTTTTTGTGAGAGCATGGAAAGTCAACAACATTAACACAAAAACACATGCATCCACATGAACATACCAACTAGTTGTAGTGGTAGACACTCGTAGTGGATGCTAAGTTGCAGTGAACGCTAAGTAGTTATGTTTTGTTTGTGCAAAATTTAAAAGAAATGAGATGCTTTGTAATAGATTCCTCTGTATTTGTTTAGAAATAAGATGCACACTCACGATTAAACTCTAAGTATGATTTGTCTTTGAACACCAGTATGGCAGGAATAGTTCTCGGCTTTGTATCCTGAAATCACAAAACATGATACGGAGCAACAGCACCACTGAAAATCACAACTTACATTAAGACACACAGACTGCATTTGTGAAATCCATCAAAAGACAGTTTTATGTTGAAACAATATCTAGGTATGTATCTGACCACCAAAATGTTTTACTGACGCAAAAACAACTTTTGAATTCAACAGTTAAATATTTACAAGAATTGCAGAGCTGTTATTAAAATCCTCGAATAGAGAACTCGGATAATTCTGAGGAAGGTCGTGATCTGACGGGGATGGAGCTTCTAATGTCAATATACACTGTCATCATAGTTTCGAACATGACGCCACGCCTTCGAAAGTGGCAAGCCGCCATGTAAACAAACTGTTTCCTCCAGATACATTTAAATTTCTACCAAGACAGGGTAATCAAAACATATTTGGACGGTCAATATGTTATAACAGACATACCGGTAGTTTATATTGTACAACAAGATTTATAATAAAAACAAACAGAATGATTCCTTTAACATACACTATAATTATAATACAACGCGCACAAATTGATTCATTTGATGCTAAACCAACAAATGCCACACTTTTGGTCTTGTCAATCTTAACAAGCTGCAAAAACACTTGCTATATTCTAAGTTCATACTAAAACTACCAATGTTATAAATTGAAAATGTTTTTTGGTAAGATACTTCTAAAACACAGTATCCTGATGAGATAATTGCAACTGTTAATTCAACATGTGTACAATTGTTGTCTATGTCAAACCTTTGATAGAATAGCTGCATCGCCTGCGTAGAAGTAACTCAATACAGCAAAGTTGTCTGCCGTAGATGCGTAGTGTTTCTGAAACATACAACCATACTAGCAGTTAATTCAGTTCTGAACATATAATTTTAATGACGCAGAAAACAAATTTCAAAATAAAATCAACCATTTATTACGGAAACACACTGAACATAAATGTCAAATTGTAATAAAGTCTACAATCTGAAAATCCTGCTGACGTATCTTCAATTTGCATTTCTTACTTCAAAAAACCCAACAGACTAACAATAACATAATCCAGAGACTTGTATCCGATCTACAATTTTAAGTCAGTGAGAATAAATACAACAATAAGTGCCGCCAGCAAACTGCACAACGTTCTTGATAAAAGTAGACATTAAAAAAACAACCCCATTAAACTTGACTAGATAAATATTTTAGTAATGCATCTGTCACAATGCTGCTGGTGATGTTGGCTTAAATGATTCCTTGAGTCACAGATACTCACAAACATGTCTATTTTCTTGTTTTGTTCTCCAACGTACATGAAAAACACACCGTCGGAGTGTTCTCTCAGCACACTGTGAAAACTTCCCTGAGTGTTTATTTGTCGGACTGTAGGTCTAAAACAGAAAGCCCCAATCAATGATTACAGATTGTCGTGTCATTTATAACAAACCAGAAAATTCACAGGAACATACGTCGTTCTTCTCTTTTCCCCAAAGTTTAAAGTGAGGCCTTGATTTCTGTTTTCTTTTTTCACCCCCCACTGTTCTTGCACTGCTGTCTCCATCAACCATCTCCTCTCCCTCCATCTTTAACTCTCTACTCCTCTCACAATCCCTTCAAATCTCTCTCTCTCGAGTCTGTACAATCCTCCAATCTTATATATACTTAAAATTTTTGAAAGGATGAAACGAATGATATATTTGAAATAGAATGACTTACAAATCAGTGTTATAATTCATAAATTGTACTTTTGCTGCTATAAGGTACACAGGCCTTGATTTCTTTGGAAAATACAACTGCATATCATTTATTCTTTTTATGCACTAAAGGTACAACAAAAATGATTTGTGATGGGTTAAATATGTTGTCGAGTTTAATATAATAATAACTAAAACTTACCCATAAGCTCGTTTTGCAAACTCAACAATGCCAGCTTGACTTCTGTCACCTTTATGTGTGTACACACGTTTTCCCTGTATGCTAAAAAAACAAATGAAGTGAAAATATCGGCTTCCAAGGGGCTGTTAAAAACATTATTAATTGTCATTTAATAATAAAACATTAGTAAAGTATTTTTAATATTAGTACTGATACCACCTTAAAATTGAAACTGTTGTCAAAGCTGATTAGCCAGTACAGATATAAGGCTATGAATAAATTATTAAAAAGATGATCTGGTTTTAAAATGTTTATGAAACAGGATATAATAATCATACTTTAAACTTTGCTACATGTATTTAATCAGCTTTCCTACAGACTGGCAGAACTGGTAAACGGTGATGTAGGTAGTTTAAAATATGAAGTATTATAAAATAATGCCCAAAACTATTAGATGATTGCGCCAACAATTATTGTAAAATATATGTATTATTTAACTTACAATTTTATAGTTGGAAATCCACGGACGCCATACTCGGACGTTAATGATGAATATTTTGTTGCATCAACTTTTGCAACATGTATTGGTGAATTCCTCAGTGTCAGGTAGACTTGGTGGTAGGTCGACTCCAGTCGTCGACAGTGGCCGCACCAAGGTGCGTAGAACTACACAGATGGAAGACGTGGCGACAACCAATTCACAACCCATCCATACGTATGCTTTACTTTTCTGATTTTGCAAACTTGTGCATCCATAATTAATTATTCTATTCAGTAATATGTTATGTAATATCATCATTACATGCATACCATTCAAGTGTTACTTTTAATGTTGATAAATGAATGCACATCTACTACAGATCTACGTCTACTCCTGGTAGATACTAAAGCTAGGGGAAGTTATGGTTAATAAATTCCAGTTCAATTCTATTTGATATTGATTCAAATATTTCAATACTTATCAATCAATTCCAACTTGTGAATTTCAGTACTTTTAAATGCGTCCCATAGAATGGTTATGAACAGTACAGATTGTGAATGACACATCAGACATTTGGTCAGAATTGTGGAGGAATTGATGAAATTGGATCAAATTTTTGACCAATTCCTTTCACAAAAAAATTGTTCAATTCCAATTCCTGCACAAATCTAAATATTATGTTTATGAAGATGATGCAGAGGTAGATGGAAACAAATGAATACACTATTAAAACAAAGCTGAGTACCGTATTTGGATGTATTTAAACATATATGCAAAAAAGGTAGTTTAACATAAACTACTTTGTCTGTATAAACTATGTAGTGAGGGTAGTTCTATGTATACGATACCTCCACTAGCCATGAATCTTGACCTTTTTTCTGTAAAAAGCTGTCAAACAGAACAATGAATATTTTAAGTACATGTACTTATTCTTCTCCACACAGACAGACAACTGGGTGTGGCCTATGTCGTTGCATGATAATATGTACCATTCTATCATTGTCTCACATTATTACAATGGGATCAATTTGTAAAGATAAATCAATTTAGAAAGACACCATTACAGACAACAGAGACCTTTAAATCTTGCTGGGTCTTGTATTTATTTAATTGAGACAAGGCTAATTTAAAGTTAAAAGAACTGCATCAAGAAGATTTCAGGAGTGAAAAGAATAGATGACAAGTGAAGAATGGAGGAGCTGAGGGAGGAGGTTGGCATGAAAGAAGTTTCAAGAAGCTGGAGAGTCGGCTAAATTTGCTGGACACGTGGACCAGGAGTGGATGGGAGAGAGTGAATGGGAGAGTTAATAAAGGAAGCAGATGCTCAGAAAGTGGAAGGTAAAAGGTGACGAGGACGACCAAGAGATTGGGAGGGGAGTGTAGACGGTCAATGGAGACATCAGTGCACGAACCGTGAGGTGGAAAGAAATATACACAGAAATCGAGGACCAGTATTAAGGCTAGCCAAACCCCAGTCATTCAAGGAACAGAAGAGGAGAATAACATCGATCATCTGCTGGTACATACTCTCATACCTAGTAATAGTATCTACAGTGTATTGATCATATTACAAATAAATGCCTTTTATTTAAATATGGCAGCAAGATATAGTGTTGATTTTAATAAAACCATTGTTTCGTGAAAGGTGTCTTTGTTGTACATTATAGAGTGTCAGTGACACCGTCTAATGTCTTGACAATACTGACAGTGGGTGGATGACAAGTAGTCACACTGGTAGGAAGGTCAGACCGGTTTACCTCCCCTTCTGACAACATGGGGGTCCCAGTTTAGTGGCCGTAGTTTATTATCATGCATTCTACCCGTTCATTTGTGAATTTTCCTATGTTGTACTAATGTCAATGTGTGTATCTGCAAATATTGGCAGTGTTTATGAGCGGTAATGACTTTTTTACTCTTGGTGTTGTATTTTGGTTTTCTTGATTTGTGCATCTTGGATCACGTTGACAGGCCCCACCTATCAAACTGATTTTCGAGATTATGTTAATGAGTACATCCATATTGAAATGTTATAGTAACTGAATATAGTCATAGACAAATAAGTATCATATTAGGCCCTATTATTGATGATAACAATGGGTTTAACCACAGTAATGTACAAGTTAATTGGTTTGTCAATCATAGTAGTTATGGGCTTTGCCCAATATAACAAGTGTTGTGTAATGGGGACTATTATTAGCATTTTGTGGGTCTAATCCACAGCCCAATCAACAATGCCCTTCATGTGTTTACAACTTCATACAGTTGTTTTAATGTTATGAAGATATGAACACACCGATCATCTTTGCTCAGTTGCTGTGTCGTGTTCATGATTTAAGGGTATTGTAATGCATGGTGTGTGTATATTTACTTTTTTATATGTGTATTTATTGTTTTTTTGCACTTAGCTACATGAAATGAATAGCATTGTACTTCTTATAGTGACCACTATGTAGGAAAATGTTAAAACATAATTTTCTTGTGATTTATGTGTAAAATCAGATCCGTTGGAAAATTTTCGGAAAAAAATCATGAAATTTGAAACTTTACAAAACTGCAGTTCCCTTAATATTTCATTTATGTACATTAAACAAGCACCATTGCACTTCTATTTGTGACTATTATCAGGGGGAAATAATTTTTTTATGTTTCGTGAGTTATACGCAAAATTAGATTTGTCAGTGTCAGAAAACTGAGAGAAATTCGAAACTTTACAAAGCTGTAGTTTTTTTAAATATTTAACTTAGATACATGAAACAACTACCATTGTACTTCTTATAGTGACTACTATGAGGGAAAAATATAAAAAATTACGAAACAAAATGTTGGTCCGACTACACTAACGCTGTCACTGGGAGTGGGACAGTAAAACAATGCCCCATCGGCATCGATGCCAAGCCCAGGCCAAGGCCCAAGGGCAAGAGCGGAATTTAGCCAGTTTGTAATCAGTGTGAAGAATTCACGCAAAATATGAAAACCTGACTTTTACTAGAAACATGTTTGTCACCTAGTGAGAATCAAACAAGCGTAAATTTACTGATGTCAAGTTCAACAGAAGTCGATATTCAATCAAAATTAAAAATCAGACACAATTTTACACAAATTAAGAAGAAAAAAGCACTCACCTGTCGTCTAATTCAATCACTTGGGAACATATTAGTCGAAAAAATAAACCTGAAAACAGATCAAACATGCGGCGTTACTACAATGCAAAAGCAACGTGTTCCGATTCAATGAATGCAAATTATTGAATTATTCCTTACCGAAAACAATGATGTTTCGTTCCATGATTTTCTCTAGCGGAAAGACCGCGTTTTTAATACGGAGCAATTCCGTAACGCGGCAGCACCATATGGGTATATCCGGTTTGTTGGTTTCTAGAACTACCACTAGGTGTACACAATTGCCATACAGAACAATGCGCTATATCGTGCGTACTGTTAGTTATTTAGTGGAATTATTTATCCAATTTACCACTTTTGTATTGAAGCGTACGTAGCTTTTCTTGTGTAATTGAGCCCTTTTGATGTTTAGACATCTTAGTTGTTGTTTGAATATTTTCTCTTACAAGTTACATATATAGTATACCATATATATATATATATATACGTTAATCATGTGTTAACATTATATCGAAGAAATATATTATATCAATTTTATTTTATCAACTTTGTTTTGCATGTGTGTTTTATTAATATTAGTTTAGTTATTGCTGGTTATGTGTAGACCAAAGTGAAGAAGTTACTAGTTATACAATCTCCCACCAGAGGGCAGACGTGATGTTACCGTCACGACCACGCACGAAAATGGCGACGTTCGTTTCGGAAACGAAAGAAGACGATGATTCGACATTCAACCAGGTGTCAACGGATGCTGTTGTGATAAGGTAGATCCGCTTAACTGTTTTACGGAGATTAAAGTTAGTTCGAGAAACAATTATTAATAATTTAATCACGACATAAAAGTCTGTATTGTGGATAGATAGAAGAGTAAAGTGACGGCACTTGACTCGAGGCAGAGCCGAACTTTGGGCTGACCCGAAGCCGAAGGCGTCACTCACAATAACATATTTTTCCTCGGGTTCGATGGTACATTTGGTAGAATACTTTGTATCTCAATAAAACTGATATCACTGGAGAGAGCTTGGAAATACCTTTAACATGGTGCTTATATATTTGTACTATGGTGAATATTAAGAAAGTTATGCCAACTTGAATGTCGGAAATTATGTCTAAATTTCGTCCCTTTGTTTTACAGTAAAACATAGGCAAACGTGTGACCAATAATCAAGTTTTTGCACTTCAAAATGTCATAACTTTCTTAATATTAATATTATTAAGATAAAAATTTTAGTGCATAATTCCTATGGACAACCATTTATAATTATGTAGTTTTAATTACATTGTGATGCTAATTAAGTTCTTAGATTAATAATTAATTACTCAAACGAACGATTCAATGAGATCATTTTTTTTATAAATTCATTCATACATCATGTATTTTAATGAAATGTTCAGTCACAAAATAACATACAAACAAGTGATGGGAAAGTAATGTGTCTGTCCATAGTATTTCTCCAATCAAACATCATTAATTACTTCCCGAATCACTAATTAACTAACTTACTGGACTCTTAAATTTCTTTAAAACATGATTCATAATTAATATATTTCAATGACATACACACAAGAAACACTACTAGACAGTAGAGAAACTGGAGATAACAAAATTAAATATTTAAATTGTATTCCACAATTACACTTAATTAATTATTTCATGAATAACTAATTAACCGACTTATTTAGACACACGGACATGCAAACATGACAGTTGTTTTACATGTATTCTATTCATAGTTAGTCATAGTTGTCTGTTAAATGCTGCCTAGCAAGTCCAACTTTAGCAGCAGGAGCCTTCTGTTTCTTTTTTGGAGGCATCTTCTGAAATTAAAATGTATAACATGTATTAATTACTATGTAATAGTATCCAGATTACAGATAGTAAAACAAGATTCAATATTATACTTATATTATTGTATGTGTGCGTGTTGGAATGATTATGTATTAATTGAGTAACAGTTAATCAATTAATATATAATCACACCCACCACTCAAATAACCTGAATCCTACAGCTTGTGTATTTGTGTTTAAGTATTCATCACATAAACCATAATCACATATAAGACATACAAATAGTTTCAATTACAACTTAGAGTAACAATGGCTTCTTTTTAAGTTGAATCACCTTTTGTGTTGGCTCCAATATGCTGAACAGCCAACAAAAACAAAGAGGACTGCTAAGTTAAATAATCTAATTGCAATCAAATATACAATCACTATCAAGTAAAATAACCAAATACTCAATACACTAAGTTACTGTCAAAACATTAAGCAAAAAACAACTGATGTAGCAGAATTGCATTGAAACCTCTGTAGATCTAACAGCAAACAAGCTTAAAGCATAAATGCACATGTCTTTGTTTGTAAGCACTTTCTGAATAGCCAATGAGGATGCCTAAAACAGGTCACGTGATCACCGGGCTGGTGACAACAACGATTGAGAACGATCACAAATCGGCAATCATCCTCTAATCCGTATTATTGCATGAGTTACCAACAATCCATAACTTGCTAAAATATAATAACATTAATATTGGATGCCTTAATGGCACAATTAAACATGGTTTTGATGGTAAAATAAAACAGTGGGTGACCGTTCGAATTTGTCAACATCGCCATTTCTCGGAGCGAAAATCGTTTTTTCTTCGCCTAAAAACAAGTACTTCTCTGCCAGATTTTTTTGCTAAACTTGGCCAATATATACATAAATGTACATTAAACATGTGTATAAAGTTTAAAAACTTTCTTATCCTTACCTTCAAGATGAATATTGACGCTGAAAATGACGTTCAATTTCAAAATTTCACAACTTTCCAAGTTTCCCTCCGATATCAACAATTCGAAAACGAGGTAGCAGAGGAACATATGAACTACGTCATCAGTGTTGCTGTGGCTTGGGTATCCCTAAAATAGACCGATGACGCTACAGGAAAGGGGTCGACCCTTTTCCCGAAGCGCTCTACAGCGAAACGATGCGGGGTGGCGGAGTTTGTCACGTACCTATATAATGCTGCATTTTGTGAATTGTGACGCGATAGTAATTATTATATCAAACAAATTAGCGTATACATAATTTGTTGGTTGGAAGGAATCACAGTCTGAGTCTCTGGACCAAGTTATTGTCAATATTGATCCGTGTGGCTTGTCACGGTGATCTTTTACTTTCTGACCTAACCATGAAAACGACCACTTACAGCTGCCAAACTTCTCACATATTTTACATACATGTACACACGGGTTACAAGAAGTCTCTTGCATTCCTATAACGATCAGAATTCACAAAATAAACTCAACTGAAGTAAAACTCTACGTCGCCGGCAGTGACTACCCATAGCTCCATGACCTTGCTTACCATAAAATTTATATTGTATCGAGGCATTGCTACATAAATGAGCTTCAGAGAAATTCTGTACAGTGGCACTGTCGTTACTGTGTGTGTCGAGTCCCTGTGTGAAGATAACCCTCTGAGATATCAAAGTTAGGCAAAACTCAAATTATAACGGCGAAATCTAGATGGGTCTGGATACTACACAAGCTTTACACAGGGACTTTGTGTGCGCGTGTTTGCGATGCCTCAACACTATCAATTTTACAGTAATGGGGGCGCTACATGTAGTCACTAACGGTGATGTCAAGTTTTACTTGAGTTGTTTTATGAATTTTGATCGTTATGGGAATGTAAGATAATTGTTTTTTATGTGTGTGTATATATATGTAAGATATATGTGAGGAGAAGTTTGGCAGCTTTAGGTGGTCGTTTTCATGAATAGGTCAGAAAGTAAAAGACCGCCCTTGTCACATTGAGTTGATACACACTCACTGATATGGTTCCACAGACACACAGTCACTGATGCATATTAGATGTAAGCCCTATGTAACCATGACGATGGTCGTCTGATCTAGTGATAATGTTCCCAAACTAATGGCAGAAACAAATCTGTCCATTTTAAGCCATTTTCATAACTAGCAGAAAGTATCTAAGATCTGGAAATTGGTTATCCTCTACAGATTACAAGATAGTAATTATTTATTCTCATAGTCAGAGGATTGTGAATTAATGGAACAAATATCAGCTGAATAAGTATACATGTGGATTACCAACATTATTGGCAGCACCAGACAACTTTCTTACCTAGTAATTATTTATTCTCATAGTCAGAGGATTGTGAATTAATGGAACAAATATCAGCTGAATAAGTATACATGTGGATTACCAACATTATTGGCAGCACCAGACAACTTTCTTACCTTGTTTTCTATGCTAAATGTATTTAATCAACCACAACTCTGTTTTATGTGACCTCATTTAACATACAAAATGGGCAGATTTAAAATAATTAATGCATTTAAGAGTACTTTTAGTGGTTGAAAAATTATTAAACAGCCTCTAGTGTAATTTAGCATGCTTCACTTGAAACATACTTGCATCATTAGGGCAATTTGGACTCCTAAAAGGCCATAAAATATCTATACGTTGTATACTTTAAATGATAAGTTGAGGAATTAATGCATTGGCGAAAAACAGGTAACAAAATATTTCAGCAAAGTTTATCTTACCGCAAATTAATGTGAAGAAAACTTAAAACAAATTAAACAAATTATTTTATTTTACAGTGGTAAGGAAAGTTCGAGTGACACAGAAGGCAGCACAGCACCATCACAGAAACGTGAAAAGAAAGAGAAAAAGAAGCGTAAGCACAAACACAAACATAAGCACAAACATTCAAGTACTGGTGAAAAGCGACACAAACACAAACGTAAGCATCGTAGTCACAAACATTCCTCATCGAAAAAGGACAGGGATACTGTTCCCGTAGCGGCAGCTCAGGATGTTGTTGACTCCAATGCGGACAAGCAAGCAGCCGTCTCAAAGGAAGCAAAGCTGGAGGACAACTCGCTTCATGACCTTGAGGAAGCTCGTGCCATACTTGAAGCACGACTCGAGGGTAAAGACATCAATATGATCGACGGTGTTGACGAGAACATGGTTAATTCTATGTTACTGATCGCCCAGGGTTACCAGAGCGATTCAGAAGAAGATGGCGAGATTGACACTGAATCCCGCAAACAATCGTTCATTGACTGCAGAATTAAGGAATTTGGGCAGAAAAAAACAGCAAGCGTTAGTGCGTCAGATGAGAACATGTCAGTTACCGATGACGTTATCTTTGTGAATGCTGAATCAGCTCCTGTACATTCAAAGACTGGAGACAGCAAACATAAACGTACTTCCAAAGAGAAGAAGTCTCGGGGTAGGAGTCGGTCGCCGCCACGTGACAAGAAACACCACAGATCTCTCAGTTCAGGCAGGAGTAAGTCACAAGAGAAGAAAGCACAAGAGAAGAAAGCACAAGAGAAGAAAGCACAAGAGAATCATTCCCAACCAAAGCGTAGATTCAGGGAGAAGGAATCACCTTCAGAGATTTCAAGGTAAGTCCTCATATTGAAACATTGAATTAGGTGTGCGGTGATTGGTACAGTACCAAACGCTTGTTTTTAAAAAAAAATTGCTGTAGATCTGTGTAATACAAAATTGTACTATTTTAATGACATTTTGCATAATTAAATTTCACTGCCTAGTATGTGCAGAATTTAAGAAAAAATCAACTTAGGTTGAGAACATTTCTTGTTTGGTTTAACATGGCATATTGACACTGACGGACATTTAAAAGAAAAATTCAAACGCTTATGCAGCTTACAAGTACATTGGATTTTGCTGGTAGCCACAGGTCTCCTTTAATCCTTTAAACCTCAAGTCGGCCAAACCTGCCTGTAGACTAACACTTCAAGTCAACCAAACCCAGCGCAAAACAATTTTGTATTACTTTATTATGAAAACACATTAGAAATTATGTTTGAATATATGAACTTCACACGTTCATCTTTTGGGTCAAATAAATATGAAAACCGCTGATGTCTAAAGGAGTAAAGAGTTATATGCAGAAAGTTGAAACACTTGTTGAAGCTGTCATTGTTGTCTCAGTTTATTCAGGGCTTTTCGTTATTTAGGAAGCGACATAAGGAGAGGTCACCAGGTGGCAGCAGGATCAGAGAGAGGTCGCCAGGTGTCAAGACCTTGGAGAGATCGCCAGTCAGCAGGGGAAGGGAACGGTCACCAGGCAACAGATTGAGAGAACGTTCGCCACACGGGAGACCAAAAGAAAGATCACCATTTGGCAGGGGTAGGGAGAGATCGCCCGGGGGAACTAGGCCCAGGGATCGATCGCTGGGCAACAGAGGCAGGGAGAGATCGCCAAATGGCAGGTCGAGAGATGGCCCTTATCGTGGTTCATTCAGGGAGAGGGATGCAGGAGGGATGAGGACATGGGACAGAGGTGACAGACGATCCCCGTCCAGCTGGAACCGAGACAGACCTTCAGGGAGAAGGCGAAGTCGATCACCAAGGTTTGTCTCAATAGCAGTCTCAGCAAATGTCCGGCCAGTAGATATTGTAGTTCTCTTGTTTCCCAATCTGTCAGAGGTGAGGCTGACCTTGATTCCGATCCTCAATTTCTGTTCTCTTTTTTTCTTTTCCTTCACTGATCTTAATCTGTTCTCTCCACCAATTTATTATACATGTGCGAGGCAAGTAGCATTGGGACTTACTTTTGTACACTAGTTTACATCCACCCATGGAGCAGCAAAACAAGCGCATCATTTTGTTTTCGATTTGTAGGGCTGATGACGCTACGTTTGAAACAATGGTTCTGATTTGCTGAATTATATCAGCCCACTCATGTCATTTTTGGCAGATCGGTCAATGACAGAGCTTTCCATCAATATCACATGTGCAGGGTCTAGACTTTATGAATGGATGCGTAAATTCAGTAGGGATAATGTAGTAAAATCACCAAAATGTGGACGTCAACCGCATCACGTGTTTTGTAAGCTAGATTATGAAGAGCAGTCATTGAATCTGCTCATGAATAAATATACACAATTTCAAAAAATCTGTCAGCTATCCATAGATACCAACAAAGGCAGGTACGGTTGGGCCGAATTTCGGCCCTGGCCACTCTGGGGTTAAAATACATTGCCACTTGTTAGATCAGAGGCCAATTGTCCAAGGAAGTGATTGGACTTAGAAAAAGGTGCCTGGGAATGCACTTATAATGCCCCAAAATTAGCAAAGATTATGTGCACATCTCAGGACTCTATTGTGAGCAAGGATTGTACATATCAATCATGAACAGTCAAGCATTTTTGTATATATACATAAAAAACTTCCCTTATATTAGAAATATTGGTGTACTAACATTGTAATTGTTTCTGTGATATCATGGCCATTTCATACTGAATGAGCTGACAATGTGGTAACTGGTGTTTGTGTTGAGCAGGTACGGTCGGGCAGGGTCCCGGGAACGCAGGTACCGAGGTAACCGTATAGACAGGAGGTCGAGGAGAGACTCGGAGGACAAGTTCAAGGGCAGTCTGTCGGAAGGTCTCGCCCTGCATGCGGATGGGTCATCAGAGGATGACGAGTAAGTTGTTTTTCTCGTCTTGTTTGCCTGTCTGTCAGGTGTGAGGCTGGTCTCGATTCTGATCAATGGAACCCCTGGTGAATGACCACCCTCCTGAGTCGATTGTTCTTTCATTGAAAAGATTCATACATTGTACAGCCTGCATACTTAGTGGGATTACATGTTTCTGAGGACCCTACATTTGGTTTGAAAGCAGTGAACCGTCAGATTTCTGTGACTCCTTAGTTCTTGGGAACTTGGTGTGGTACATTTTTAGTTGCAAACGATCAGTGGCTGGTTTTCCAAGTATTATTGTTTGATAACCGAACTATCACTGAAGCTCATACGTGCAGAGTGGGATTTTACATGGTAGTTTGCTCACATGAAAAACCTTAACACACTGGTTAGGTTATCAAAATCCAGAGTTTTCCAGACAGCAAACAACAAAAGTTTGAGGTTAGCCAGTCACATGAACTGTGTGCTTTTTTGGTCTAATGATGGTTTTCTTGATTCAGGATACCCGACATTGACCTGGATGAGGAAGATGAAGACGTCATCATTGAGAGGAGAAGGAAAGAGAGAGAAGCCCTCCTGCAGGTATGCTCACTCTACACTACACTACACTACTAGACAGTGTTATTTGGCATTGTGAAGAAATCACATTGAAAAGAATTAAAAGAAAATTTAGTGTGGGTCCAAACACATAATTTATAGAACACTTATACAACAATGCAGAATGAAATTGGTTGATTAATTGTTGTTTTAATGGAAATGTATAATAATTTTTTGGTAGCCATTACTAGTTCTGCCCTTTTGGTGATAAAGTCATAATAGTAATAGTAAAAGCTTCACTTAATGATGTTGACCATGTCACATGTTACATCGTGATTTTCAATCACCCAGTACATTCTTACATCCACATTTCCACAGCTTTTGGTAAAATATACAATTCACAGTAAATTATAAATAATAATAAATAAATAAAATGACATTACAATTAAAAACAAAATCATCATTCAATTTACCAATTCTAGAAATTGAAGACAATAAAATGGCAAATACAATCAACATGAATGAATAAAAAAATGTACCATTAATGTCATGTCTTGACAACCGACCGATGTATCCACATGACTTGTGTTACAGCGATTGAAGCCACAGTTGGTGGAGAAGTACGGCAAGCAGCAACAGACAGAGGGGCAGGGGGCAGAGAGCAGCCCACAGTCACAGAACGGAGTAAGTGGCACCGAGTCGCCCTCCAGCAACAGTCTGCAGCCTCGCCATCGCCCCCCTCGTTCACCCTCCTCCTCATCAACTTCCTCCGAGAGCGACCGGGTCACGGAGGACCCTACGGAGACGTTCAACTTCATGGACGACATGGAGAGAAAGCGGAAAGCCATCCAGCAGAAGGAAGAAGCAGAAGCAGGGAAGGGTCGTGAGGCTCAGGAAGGCAGTGTCACTGAGGATGACGCTGTTAAGACAAAAAAGCCCAACGGGTTCGACATGTTTTCGGACGATGTGGACATGTTTGCCGAGGCGCACAGTGTAAGTGATTATGCAGTCTCGAATGGCATGTATCTGTAACCAGAACTAACCACACTATATTGGTTTTCATTATGTTGTGAATGTTATAAATTATATATCTCCCTATCTTTTTAATTTACTCCTTTTTAGTTGTCACTGATTGACTCTTGTCCGTTTCTGTAGGTATCCTCCTGCCTATTGTTTCTTAGAAAAAACACCCATGATGTAATTAATTACTTGGTAGAGGCTTGCTTTATTAATAAACAAGTGATTTAGCGCTATGCAATTATTATTATGAAGCTGAACTTTATTGCTAGTGGCTATAGGCAGCTATCAAAATACAGCGTTTTGAGTAACTTTCAGAAAGCTGTTTCACCAGTCAAGTGTGGCCTAAAATTATTATTTGGAGATCATTTACATGTCGTGCATTGATCATATGTGTGTATATATATATATACAATTATTGTAATGTGTGTATGGATGAGTATGCAGGTGGTTGGGGCGAGAGGAAGTATACACTGAATAGGTGTACGTATGGATTCTTGGTAAAGAGGAGTTGCCTTTAGATAATTACATTACAGCTTGCTGGTAGTGCAGGTAAATATAGGATAAATCATGTTGTTGATGGTGTAAATATAACACTTGTCACATTGTATATTCAGAGTCCAGGAGGTGGCAGTGCATTCCACAACAGTGCCTTTGAGAATCCCAATTTACTTGATAATTGGGATGACGCAGAGGGCTACTACAGTAAGTGCTTTCAAGATATTAGAAAAAAATAACTGCAGAGTTTTCATGGTTATATTTTTTAGTCTTATGAATCAGCTTTGTAGGGAAGGAAGATCTGTTTATGATGTTAATCAAAATGAACTTTTGAGCAAAATAATATATTACCTACAGCTTAATTTAAAATTCTTATAGTGACTAGTAACCAAGCAGATTTTAAGAGATTGACTAAAACGTAACAAATATTTGTTTAAAAAGAATTGTGCTTTTGTGACACATTGCAATGGTTCAGACCTTAAGGTTCATTTTGGCGGTACCTGTGGAGTAAGAGCAACATTTAAGTTTGTCAATGATATTCAATGAACTCAAGTTTTTAAACAGGCATCATAGTTAGGTAGTTATGTTTCAAATCACATACCATTCAATCCCAAACACACCCATATCACTTTTTCAAGATAATAATTCCAAATTGCATTATTCATATTGGTAGTAAAAATATTTATTGTTTCTAAAAATGCAGACAATGAACTTTTCCTCAGTTCTATGAAATATACATTACGCTACGAACCGTTGCGCTGACACATTTGTGAAATAATGGTCTGCATTTCGGCTGGGTATTATCATGCTTAACACAGTTTTCCCTCTTTTAACTTAGTCATCATCTTTCACTCCAGACAGAGATATGATAATGTCATATCTCTGCAGCCAGAGATATGACATCAACACATGTTGAATTGTTTCAGTTGTAAGTTGCTTGTGTTACGTTGTAGAGCTGAGGATTGGCGAGGTGCTTGACAAACGCTACACAGTGTTTGGCTTCATGGGGCAGGGTGTCTTCAGTAGTGTCGTGAGGGTGCGGGACCTTGCACGACCTGACCAGCAGACCGCCATCAAAATCATCAGGAACAACGAAATGATGTATGTACACATACCAGTCGAGCGCACATTTACCTGCTCATACTTATACCTTATTGTATGGCCTTCTCAGGCACAGCAAACATGTAACTCTATTGAGTGTCTATTGAGAAATATGTGGAAACGTCAATAGAAGTTGATGTCTTTTAAGATGTACAGCCTGACTGATACATCTGTGGATTACAATGTTAATTCGACGCTGTCTGGTCGTAATTTTTAAATATGTTGCTCTTAATACTAGAATACATATGTTGACAGCATACTGCCGACCAAAGCATGTTTAATAAACACAAAACAATGGTCACAATTTGAAAGTTTCAACCACAAAACATCTAAATTGTGAACCAGCGCTTCTTAACCACTGAGTCGCGACTCAAAATTGGGTTACCAAGTCATTTTGATTGGGTCGCCAAGAGTTTTCAGTGACTGTCCACACTTATTTTATTATACCGGATACATTTATATAAGGCGAATCATTTAAGCCAAATCTTGTATTTTAAACATTATGTTATATAATATCATAGGACATTTCAAATTCATGCGATATTTGACGTTTGACAAGTTTCTAATACGGACAAGTAATATTTTATATTCTGTTTGGTGGTGCCAAAAAGTGTTGTGCACAATTAAAATGTATAATTGATAAAGATATGTGTTGTGCCAATTCGTGTTTGACTAGAAATTTGGTGCACTTCTTCCCCAAAGACCCAGTTTATCTGCAGAAAATGGAACATTTTATGTGTGTAAAGGATGGGGTCCATGCTATGGCCTACACCGGTAGTGAATAACATCACTTGTGGTGCAGACCTACCAATGCATATATCTTATGAGGTGGAAGATGGGCTTCAAAATACAGTTAGATGTGAATAAATCGACTGTCCTTAAAATGACTCAAAAGAAGCATCAATATGCGAACGAATACCACAAAAACACCACTGGCCCTTTCACCACAATGCACAACAAAGTCGACAGCTGGTCATCAGCTGCTGGACTCTACACGGGTTGCCGCAGCCTGTATAGCACCGCATTACACCAGGCAATCTACATCATCATCACTGTCAACAAAATATATTTGATTTTCTTATGCAATGGTCTCGGTAACAGAAGAGACACCGCTCTCAGCCTGCCGACTGCCATTTTATGAGTTGTTTACACGACGCATGCGGGGCTCACGCAGGGCAGCTGTCAATCAGTCAGGGCGGTCCAGTCTGGCGGCTGTGTGACGTCACACAGCGTCACGCCACTGTCACCAGCAGTTTCCGTAAGATAACAAATTTTGAGGTTCTTTTGATGTTGTATGCTCTTATGCGATTCATAAACATATTTTCAATAGCATCATCTGAAAGTGCATGCATCATTTGTTATTATGGAACACAGCACATTTTATCCCAGGATATGAACTGCTGTTGTAAACAAAACATTCACATTCTAAACATGCTATTGGTACTGTATTTGGCAGTATTATGGATCTTGGTTTACCCGCACGGCCCTTTGATGTTCAGTACATTCACATGTTCCCACATTTAAAAAACTTATTCAGTGAAACATCCTGCTGAACTGACAACCTTGTTTTACATTGTTTTGCGTTGGCCAGGCACAAGACGGGTCTGAAGGAACTGGAGTATTTGAAGAAACTCAACGACGCCGACCCAGACGACAAGTACCACTGTCTCAGGCTTTTCCGAAGTTTCTACCACAAGAAACATCTCTGCCTCGTGTTTGAAGCGCTTAGGTTTGTACTTTGTACCATGTTCAGATGTGCCATATGTGATGAAGTCATCGCTTCATACACTGCGGCTAATAAGAGTTGCAGGAGAATTGCCTGGACTGTATTTACTGTGTGAACCAGATAAAGTTGAGAAACAGGGATACGAGTCATTATCCGATTTTATAATCTATAAATTAACCATTTCAGTACCACAGCCCTGATCAGCTGAATACTGCATCCCAGTGAATATGCAAGACGATGGACTACCTCACTTCAAGTCGAGATTTGAGCAACAAAAATGCATTTATGAATAGGAATGTTATAAATTTTCGGAAAGTGATAATCAGCAAGTAAAATTAGCCATGTCATATTACATTCTGTCATCATGGTAACCAGCAGTCCAAGATAGCTGCCAAGATTTCAACGTTTTTGTTATCACCGTCACTTTCGTCTCCGACTCTGTCGCTAAGTTCTCCGACATCGTCATTGTGTTGATCGTCAACATCCAACAAAGATTCTTCCCTAAGACTATTAAATAATCTGTCCAAAACTTATGGTGGTAAATCGCTTGTTGAAGTAATGCCATCCGCCATTGTAGCCACCGCAGATTTTGATAATCCATCATTAAAAACTGTAAAAAATCTCTGTAAACTATTATTGAGCGATAATCCACAATGACCACTGCTGAATAGGTCATTTATTCGCCATGAAAACCGTACACAACAAGTGGTCCACGTAGTGGATATTTATGAGTCAAAACCATTTGAATAGCGGACATCGTCAATGCTGCCACACAGGTCTGTCGTATTGAAGCGTCACACCCCGCGGCTGAGGTAGCGGCCTGTCATACTGAAATGGTTAATACACTAACTTTCGAGTATTGTAAGTGCATCCCCACCAAGGTGCCGAGGTCCATTGACCTCTCTCTGTAATCATTCTCTGGCTCGGACCATTATCCTCTCACCTACAAATTGGTGATGTATTTCAGAAAACAAAACTAGTTATTTAGCGTCATGATTTTGTTATGTTCTGCTTTTCGAGAGGGTCTTTCTCTTAGCCGAGAGAACTGAGAGGAGATCTCCCGACGGTGCCACTGTAATGCCCTTGGTTTGTTTCTCCAGGTGAAAGCTGCTAGATACTTAATCGCTAAACTAGAGTGCCATATCTAAATGTTGTGCATTAATATTCGTGTGGTGTTTCTGACAGTATGAACTTGCGCCAAGTGCTCAAGAAGTATGGCAAGGACATCGGGCTGCACGTAAAGGCTGTACGCTCGTATACACAGCAGCTTTTTCTCGCCCTCAAGCTACTCAAGCGCTGCAGCATACTACACGGCGATATCAAGCCTGACAACATTCTGGTGTGTACGCCACCAGTTCAGAAGACGTCATTTTGTCCATCAATAATACATAATAGCATAAATGTATATACTTTACATGCGTAGCTGTTAAAATGGCATGCGTGTGTGTAGTAATTTCCCTAATTCCCATAATGCTTCAGTGTGCATTTTCAGTATTATGGTCACCTCGCTATTAAGGTAACTTCCCCCCTCAGAGTGACTTAATACAGAGGTTCAACTGTAAGATATTCTCTAATATGTTAATATTAATGTAATAGCAAAAGAAATATTTGGAGTAATACTAATAGATTGTTTCATACCTTAGGATACCTTAGGACTGTTCTGATCGCAGGATCCTCTCGGTTCCTCAATGATCAGATCTTCTTCTTCGGGGTCTAGTATTAAGAGTTTGTGTTTTCCGGTTCCAGTGTTTAATGTTAGTGGGGCTTCATAGTCGTATAATATCTCCTGGGTTGACCAGAATTTATCAAGGCGGTTTTTAAATGAATTTATTGATTTTGCTTGTATTACTGAATCAGGTAAACTGTTCCATGGTTCAACCACTCTAAGCGGGAATGCATTTTTTCTTATGTTTAGTTTTGCTCTTTGGTTGAACAGTTTAAGGGAGTGTCCTCTGTTACTGGATCGTGATGCCACATCCTCCCACTTAGGAAGGTTTGGTGCAGATTTGTTGTCATATATGTAATGCATTATTTTATACACTTCAATCATGTCTCCTCTTAACCTACGATATGTTAATGTGGGTAACTTAAGTAATTTTAGTCTTTCAATATATGATAACTCCCTCATACCAGGTAGTTCTTTTGTGGCTCTTCTCTGGACATTTTCTATGGCTATTTTATGTTTCGTCTTAAATGGATACCATATTGCTATTGCATAATCTAGGTGGGATCTAACCATAGTCTTGTATAGTGGCAAGAAAGTGTATGTATCTAAGAATTGAAAAGTTCTTCTGATTACTTTTGTCATTCTGGTTGCTTTATTAACCACTTGGTTGATGTGATCATCAAAAGAAAGTTTTGAGTCAATAATTACTCCTAAATCTTTTTGTTTGTCTGTGGTGACAAGAGCATGTTTGACATTATTTGTTGCCATAAAATATTTACTTTCACCAATATTATTTTTCCCAATTTCCATGTGTACACATTTATCAGGATGGAATTTTAACAACCACTTGTCGCTCCATTGTTCTAGTATGCTTAAATCATGGTTGTGTATTTCACTAATTTACTTCAGTGTTGGTAAGATGTATGTGGCCATATTTTGAAGAAATACATTTCTACGGCTGGTTGATTATTTTTATGGTTAAATTGCTAATAGCCACATCTTGCTTTGCAGGTGAATGAGTCAAAGGTGTCACTCAAGTTGTGTGACTTCGGTTCTGCTTCACATGTTTCTGACAATGATATCACACCTTACCTGGTCAGCCGTTTCTACAGAGCCCCAGAGATCAGTAAGTTACTGCTTCCTATCAGTTGATCTCTCTTTCATCGGGGATATCTAGGTGGAATTTGTGTAAGCTCACAGTTTCTGGGGATGTCGGTAATTAAAACATGGAAAACTAGGACTTTTTAAAGATGGGTCGTTCTTATAGAAATGGTGGTCATCTTGGATTTTTAGGGTGGTTGCTGTACTCTGGCATCTCTGACATGGATTGATTAAATTAATTTGTAGAGTATTTTCAAAATATAAACAGTTTGCATTTTTTCCAGTTTTGATATCTAAAGATTTTGATAATTTTGGGGTTTAATATCCATTATCAGAAATGTAAATATTATCTTGTGTGACCTATGGCAAGTTTCAAGTCATTCCAGTGAGTGTCAGTGATTTTAAAAAACTAGCTAGCAATTAATAATGTGTAAAACTAATGTTAGTTTAGTAGTTAAGCGTTATGCATACTAAGTGGAACACTGAAGTATGTGTCTGTTTCAGTTATTGGCATGGGCTATGATCACGGTGTGGATCTGTGGTCGACTGGTGTTACCCTGTACGAGCTATACACAGGCAAGATTTTGTTCCCAGGCAAGACAAATAACGAGATGCTAAAGTTAATGATGGATTTAAAGGGCAAGATGCCAAATAGGCTAATACGAAAGGGCATGTTCCGAGATCAGCACTTTGATGGCAACTATAACTTCCTGTATCGCGAAGTGGACAGAGTCACACAGCGGGTTAGTAATTTATTCTTGTCTCTTGTGTTTCTCTTGACAAGTGGCATGTTTTTAAATGATGCTTTTAAAGCTGGATCCACAGTTCACATAACGTAATCATGAATCATTTCTGTTGATGTTCAGATATGGATTGTGTTAATAGTGACATGATTTATTTTATTACAAGTGCATATTTTGATTGACTGATTGCTATATTTATTTTTGATCTCATCATTAAATTTCATTTCATTAAATTTAAAGAACACATTGACACAAATTAGCTAGCATGTCAGTCATTTCTAGATATGTTTGATTTTTTTTTTAATTAGTCATCAACAAATCAAACGGGAATTTTATTACCTTTTTTAGTTGTTTTAAGTCAAGCCTGTGTTCTTCATTTTTAATATAATGTATTTAATACAAGAATAAATATACTGAAGGTTTTTTGCAATGATTGTTTGCAATTTGAACGTTGCACTCCAGAAACTTTAAAATTGTAAACAAAACATTCCGTTTGTAAACACAGTCTGTAGGGCGTATTGCCGAGACAAGAGTAGCTAACTGCAAAGCCCTTTGATGTTTGGCACATTCACATGGTCCCACATTTACGAGATAAGTGTTTCAGCAAACTCCCTGCTAATGATTGCCACCTTTAGTGTTTCCATACAACAGAACATACAATCTCGCTTTAATGAGTGATGCAGAATTTTGTGCATACGAATTGCTTACAGCCGTGGTGTGCATGTGTTTGGGGGCAATACGTGTTGCAGGAGAAGGTGACGGTGTTGACAACCGTCAGCCCGAGCAAGGACCTGCTGGCAGACCTAATCGGGCACCAGCGCCTGCCTGAGGATCAACTGAAGAAGGTGACGCAGCTGAAGGACCTCCTTGAGAAGCTGCTGGTCTCCGATACGAAGAAGCGGCCGTCGATCAACCAGGCGCTGATGCACCCGTTCATTCAGGACAAACAGTAGCGTGATGTGGACGTAGCGCGCAGCAGTACCGTTGTAGCAGTGTGCTGCGTGCGTGGAACAGTGGCCGTAAGTTGTTGACAGTATGAAGGCCGCCACTGGTAGTACACACCAGCCTACCTCTATTGGATGCAGTGACTCTAAGCGCGAACTGCAGCATGTAAACTGTGCACCTTGCATAAGACTGCCATGCGACTAAACCTGGTGTTCACATTTTACTCACAGGACGTGCCATTATAGCTTCGTTTTTCATGTCTCATTTAGAGAAGTTAAGTTTGTAGTATAGTTGAAAATTCTGCATGAGAACGTCGATATGAAATTACAGATTATTGGAACCCAAACTGGTCTGGGATGGTGGATACAGAAGAACTCTACCTGCATGTATAGAAAATCAGTGCAAAATCCACTGACGTCATGGGCTAAAATTTCCCGCAAACTCCCGAAATAGATTTTTCGAAGAGGAGATTTAAGAAATTAATATACTCAACGTACTGTGTAGTTTGATAGCCACTCCGATATCCCAGCTGCTGTTTGCACTAGCCACGTCTGGTTTCCCGGATGCATTTATGGTGAAGACGAGAAGACTGTTGTGTTGTGCTATTGTTAAGTGACCGAGGCTGTGTAATTGTCATTCTGTTTTATTTTGCTGTCTAGGTTCAGCACAGCAATTGTAGTAGGCTGACGCGACCGGGGGCACTTTCTGTTGGCAGCAATGTTGCTGACAATGGCGGTATGACCTTCTTTGTTCTACTTGTGCCGTTCTTTATCCACGTTGTACTGTCGATAATCCGCCATTCTGTTCAGCTGCGCGCAGGTTGACAGATGCTAGGTTTCCACTACTTTCTGGTAATGCTGATGGCAGTGGTTTTTATTTTGAATGAATTTGTGGAAGACAGAAGTGAAATGAATGTGGGGTGTCTGTTCAGTGTCTACAAAGTTACTATAAACATGTTAATGATATGGGTGATCAGTTAGGATATGTATGGGAATACTCTAATTTACTGCATAAACATTTATTGTCTATCCAAGAATATTAAAATCAGGGAATATCCCAGATGATAGTGGGTACATATGTTTTTACTGGTTACACAGTGCTGACATTGTTAATTTGATCAGCCACAACTAATGTCAGTTTTATTTCCTGGCATATTCTTGTGGCTGGTGAGGGAGTATTCAGCGACACTTGTTGTGTTTCTGTTGTCAGTTTAGTTGTACCTTCAAAAGGCTAGCTAAGCAGAAATAATAAGTGATGATTCTTCTTGAATAATTTTTTACCTAAGCCAGTTTTGCAACAGTTCCCTCCAGTTACATAGTGATCGTATTTTTTCTTTGGTAAAACATGTTTTCTAGATACGAGTGAAACAGTTCAGGCAACAGTCTTGTTTGAGTTTTTTCTCACAAGCACAATTGTTTCTAATTGTACATGACGAAATCTAGACCGTGATGATTAATAAAAGTCATTAGTTCGTAACATTGTGTTTCTGTTTTGTGCCGTGTGTTGCGGCATCTTTGTCAGTCGTGCTGAATGTTCTCAAAATGCCTTTCTCTGTTTGCAACACTGCTGGAGTGTCCGTGTGGGTGTTGCCTCGAGAGCCGGCCTCTGCTAACCAGTGCATGAACGCAGGTCAGAAGACGGCGATAATCAGAGCGCAGCACTGATTCACGTAATGGCATTCATTTGGGTGTAATCCTCCTTCGCTCAATTCCTTGTCATTGCTGATTTGTCGTAGCTATCCCAGTGTTTTCTGTCGTTGATTAAGTCCCAGCCCACACCTTACCGTAGAAATGTCTACCATCAACAGTATCATCATCAAACTATTGGATGCCGCTTACATTTATACACGTCACTGGAAACAAATATCTCTTAAATAAGGATGGTCAGTTTGTGGATTCTATTATATAATGCTTTGAAAGTAATTTTCATGGCAATCACAGACTGGGGACTGAAGCCTTATTTATTGTTACATTATTTAGGTCATATTTTGGAACACCTCTGATTTTCCAAAAAATTAAAGGTATTTTTACAGACTTAAATGTGCCAAAGATTGTGCACACTGTAGAAATACTAAACAAATCCACCTTCAGCATGTCAGTGACTGGTCCTGTCGCGTCTAACCAAGCGTGTCCGGGCATCATTTGAGTCGAGAATAGACATAAAAACTGTAAAATAGTTTACGAATGCGACTATGTTTGCCCAAAAACATGATTATGAAAAATTATTGGTCATACTACCGGTATTTTAACATGATTGAGACCTAAAACAATTGTGTGGTTAAGAGTTCAAATAATGAATTCCATACACTGACAATGCTGGTCAAACACTGCTGACATGATTGGTGCAGATATTGCTGACATGATTGGTGTAGCCATTGCTGACCTGTTTGGTGCAACTATCGACATGATTGGTGCAAACATTGCTGATATGATTGGTGCAAACATTGCTGACACGATTGGTGCAAACATTGCTGACATGACTGGTGCAAATACTGCTGGCATGATTGGGGCAACCATTGCTGATAAGATTGGTGCAACCAATATTGACACTGTTGGTGCAACCATTGGTGACACGATTGGAGCAAATATTGCTGACACAAATGGTGTAACCTTTGCTGCTGACATGATTATACTTTCTTGCAGTTTAGTTGTTGACAGACATAAAACACAATGTAGTTTGTTGTTTTCGCTTACCTTTGTAGGAGGCGCTTGGCAGATGCTTCACGATATGTTCGACATAGGAGCACATTGACAGGTTAATGGGATCGGTGAAGTGTTATCATTTTCTCTCTTTGCCAACTCTGGTCGGACATCCAAAGCAATGGTTTGATCTACACTTCTTTCAATTTCTCAAGTAGATAGTAGTTGTCATTTGAGAATGCATACTTTACAGAAATGGTACCCATGTACTGTAGAAAGAAGTTCGGAATTGGTAATCATAAATTTGATACAAATTTGGACAAATTCGTATCACGGTGAATTTGATAAAATCGCTGCTCTGGAAGTTGGTTGCAACTGTTTATACCATGTGAACTCTTGGCTGTAGCCTAAAAGGTATGTATTGTTCCATTTTTATTAATTACTACGGTAAGTTTGTCAACAAGACTTGGAAAGACTTCAGTTTTCTACTATGGCTTCAAGTTTGAACTTCAACTGTAATTAGTAGGTAGATTATGCACTGTGTTGCCAAATAAATATAGAATGACTGATGATATTGTTAAAATTTAAATGTTGGTAATATTATGGAGCATGATAACTTGATATTACTGGCATGACTGTCGACACTTGCATTTTATGGTTCCTTGTTTTAGGAATTTTGACAACTTGCTGTCCACAGTAGAATGATTAAGATAGGGTTTTTACAGCCAGTTGATACATTCATTTCTAGTTCGCATAGTTTTCAGTGAGGATAATTCCATAACCAAGCCATACCTGCAAGCTTTACAATAAAATGTGAACACTATAATAATGTGAGTGTGTTTCTTTACAGGTAGGTGCAGTGTTTTTCTTCAAACTTCGATTGCATGCTGAGATTGGTGGACGGATGCGAACAGCAAATGTCATGCGGCACCCATTTCAGTTTCGGTGTCGCCTGTGCACAAGTTGAAGTGATTTGCAGCATTCTGTATTAGTTTTGTGTGTGTTGGCACAAACAGAAAGACAATGCCTATTCGGTTGTTTAGTTCTATACTGCCTTCTTAAGTAGTGGTAACAAAATTGAGCACCAATAACACTGACCCATAGAGTTCTCTAGTCAATATCTATATCTGGTGCCAGTTATGACGCACTCAAAAATTCAATAATTCATAAAAATAATGTCTAAATCTGCACCCGTGGGTTCACAATGCAGTGATCTAAGTTACGTGCTTGGTATTTGAGGCTAAATTCCCACTTCTCGGTATTCCTTTTCTATCAGATTACCAACTGGGGATTTATAGTGGTTATTCCTGATTCCCTTGCCAAGGCACATACAACGATGTATAGTGTTTTGCCAACCTTACTTTTACCAGACATTGACATGGCAATAAGGCAGATATCTGTGCAATGGCGAATTCAGCTGTGTCCAACATTGAGAAGACTTGTAATATAAAAAAATTAGGGAGACGTAGAGGAGTAATGCTGAGATTTGTTTGCAGAAGTAATTAAATATTGAAGTGGTTAGTTAAAGTGGAAAGGTGAATGTTGCAAAAAATGCTGATGGCATAACACTTAAAAAATATAACATTCTGCGTCAGCTACAGAATATGTAATATTGCCGTGTAACAGATGCTTTGAATTGTACAGAGCAGCACATGTGCTGCAGTTGTGCAGTGATATCATTAATAAATGACATTAACACGTTTGGTTTTGCATTTTCACTGTTGTCAACATGTCGGATACAAATGCATAACCATATCGGTCAATTCTATGGAAGAAGTCGCAGATTCGTAATCGATTTGCATTACTCAGTGACTGTTATTTGTATGTTCAGTGACTGTTATTTGTATGTTCAGTGACTGTTATTTGTATGTTCAGTGACTGTTATTTGTATGTTCAGTGCAGTACAGTGCTTCGGTGACAAGTGGGCACTAGAACCTTTAGGTTGTGATCTCGGTGTTCATAGCAATTGATATATAGCAGTGGGGTTGACTAGCAGCAATAGCAATAACTCTTTTATGGCCTTAATTGCGGCACCCGAAGTGGTATCCGACTGGCACTACCTCCCTCTCATATATGCCTTGCTGCAGCCACGTTTCACATCGACTATGTCTGTGTCCTGTCCCAATACACACAGCCAAAGGGAGGCATGTTTAGCTAGGATGCACTGACAATTTACAGTAGGCACCCAGAAAGTGTTTTATTTGGTTTATTTTTACAAGGTAGTGTCTCCTACGTCTTGTGTTGCGCATGTTGGGTGATGTCACAGATGACGTACATTGGGGAGCCGACGGAGCTCTATCCATTTAGCACAAGCTGTGCGACGAGTCGTGTCAAAGTGAGTCATACTGTTAGACCATCAATTGCTGTTCGGGGTATAGGATTGTACTTAAACATTATATTTATGAGGCAAACGTGGCTCTTGCTACGTAACTCGAGTAATTTGCACATAAATACGAAAAGAAATGTGTACATTTCACTGTACTTTTATTGAATCTCAATGCTGTTACCAACATTTAATACAAAAGACGCAACTTTTTGTCAAAATTGAAAATATAAATAGGCCATTGTGAAACATCTTGATACATAGTTACAATGGGCAGTAATAAAGCGCTGAAATTTTAGTAATACCCAGAAAACCATTCATTTTTCAATACCGTTACCATACATGGCACATAACAATTTAAAACATTCTTCCTAAAATCTGTAAAAGTTACAAAAAGTGAGGTTAAGCAGGCTTATATATATATACCTATGCATTGATGCACATAACAGAAATCAGTCAAAATGGTTATAATGCTCTTTATGCTACATTTCTTTTCATATGTGTAGCAACAGTGTTGGATATCTTTGCTCCAGCATACAGCATAGTCGGTTTCTTAAAATGTCAATTTCGATAACAGTATTACATATTCAGCGCAGTCATTTATTGTACAGCCATCTGCACATATCTGGCATGTACTAACTAAGGTTTTGCGTTATTCAAACATAATTTTAATTTTGCTTTGTTCCTAAGCTCAACTGATTGTTCTAAAAGCATAATGACTAGAGTTCACCGTTGGGGTTTTGCAGGGGCGGATACAGAGATGGTAGTCTAGGGAGGGGGGCACAAATACCTCTACTGGCGGCGGAACCAAATGGTGTAGAAATGTGTTGCTGCCGTGCCGCTGTAACTTCAGCTTCTCTGCTCGACTGGTGACACCGGAAGGCCGGGGGGGGGGGGGGGGGTTGCTATTTAGGAAGCTCACCAGAAACATTCAATTGAACAAACAAACACACACACGTAACTCGCCCAAACGGGGGCACATTCCAAAGGTCTAAGGGGCACAGGCCCCCTTGGATCCGCCTATGTTTTTGTGTTGACCAAGTCTACAAGGCGGGATTCGACGAGGGTGGTAGAAAAAACGAATTGAATATGCCCCCCTAGTAACTCGTATATTTATCTTCTGCAAATCCAGTTTTCTTCAGCAATTTCCGGCTTTATTTTGTTTCTCATCCTTGCCATCTAAACACTCGATCATTTCAATGGTAATATTACCTGGTTCTCTTTTTCATTGATCTTCATCGAACCTCATCTTTCAATATTGGGGAACCATCAAAGTTCTTCTTAATTGATGGTTTTTCACCCCTTTCATCATTGTAAAGTTCACCAATATATTCTGACCATATCTCAAATATTTTGTTTTTGTCCATTATTATGTATCCTTTAGATTTCAGGCACCCTGGAGTTGGAGCATGTTCTTTTCCCTGTGATTTCTCTTATTCTAGCATGCATGTATGTTGTGTCGTGCTGATGTTTCTGTTCAATTTCTTTGCATTGTTCGTTAAGCCACTTCTCTTTCGCTAGATTACATTTGGCTGTTATATCGTTGTTCATTGTTACCTACGCATCACGATTTTGCTTAATTGTCCTCCTTTCGTCCTTCAAATTTAGAATATCGTCAGTCATCCATTTTTTCTTTGCTTTTCTGCACTGCCTAGGAATGGTGTCTTCTGCAGCCTGTGTGATTGATTCCTTCATTTGTTCCCATTGGTCGTCCACATCTTGAATGTCATTCAGAATATTGAATATGCTTTGAACTGCTACGTTGAATTTCTCTTTGATTGCTGCATCTGATTTTAGTATATTCATGTCCAGTTTCTTGTTGCTCTGTTGTTAATCTAAATTAGATCGGAATACAGGGGGAGGGGGGGCGTTGTTGATTTTTTGCGGCGACATTCAAAATTGCTGAAGCAGAAAACTCCCTTTGCTCCATTGAGGCTCGCTAAAAAAATCCACCTCCAAAAACCTCGATTTGCATCCCCCCTCCGTTGAGCCTCACCAAAAAACCACATTCAGGCTCTAAATGAACCTCGATTTTCTCTATTACGACACACTCACCCGTAATATACACCTGTATGTTTTACTTTCATAGGGGAGATTAGTTCTACACTGTTTCGATTTTATGTTGATAAATCGTGCTGGGCATTTTAGCTGTGCTTGAGTTTGATTTATTGAAGACTTCGCCGCCGCGTAACTTCACCTTCTTGCATCCTCGTGCGCCAGGGGTCGTTGCTGCTGATTACGTCAGTGCCAGCCAGCAGTACCCCCTGGCTGATCGCTTTGCGAAACTCTGAATTTAAGCTCAGCCTATGAAATCGCTCACTAGATCAGTAGAGGTAGGCAGGTCAGGTGGTCATAATAAAACTAATTTCAACCAACCGTGGCTCGTGTTACATGTAATGTTTAGGAAGTAGAAGCAATTATTCGAATACACAATGTCGCTCAGCTGCTCGTGCTAATTGGCGAACGGGTCATTATATATTGGGATTCCTCGTTTATCCGTCTTCAAATTGGAGCGGGTATTTGCGCTGTTCTCACGGGTGATGCAGTCGAGACTGGCGAAGTAAATTACTAGTTTGACTCGGGTAACTTCCGCACTTCGCGTAGGGGATCAGCTAGTTTTGCATGGCAAACAGCCCTGGCTTACGAGGATGCCTTCTTGTAACCTGAACGAAGACACCTTCCCAACGGTTTAGGAGCTAAGGCACGGTTACCTGGGCCCATTATAAAAGGTCTGCTGGCACGCTGTGTGGAGCGCAGTAGCGCAGCGATAAGACCTCCGAACGCGGGTTCGAATCCTGTGCGGCGGTGTCGAACGTTGGGCAAGTTTGTTTACTCTACATTGTTTCAGTTCACTCAGCTGTGTGAATGAGTACTTGGCTATAGACAGTGGTGGATATTTGTGTACGAATAGTCTTCGCGCATTAATTGCAGCGTGACTGAATGCATCCCAGAGAAGTCAAGATGGTGTTCGATTGAACAGGTTTGCCAGGGAATAAAGTGTAAAGCGCTTTGAGCAGTCCTGAGGACTGGATACTGCGCTATATAAGAACACCTTTTTTCTTTTTTTACGCAAAATTCACAAAGTCTGGGGGCACGTGCCCCCTTGGATCCGCCTATGCATATATTATCAATGCTAAAAGAACTACACATATATAATAATTAAATGTGTGACTTTATTCTGTTACTATATTCTTTTTGAATTTTGTTCTACAATCGTAGAAGTTAGGCCCTACTGCATGATAAATGTTTTAAATCTCAATGCAATCTGAGATAGTTAATGATCCCTTTGCTGCCCCCTGTTGAATTGCAGAATTAAAGAAGTAGCTATAACGGGACTAGTTGGACTATTAAACTGAATGAGTACTATAACGGGAATAACAAATAGCTATAACGGGAATACACCATTCACGCGAGTTGACATTACGCATAGCAACGACGTGCCAAATGATATACCTCGGTAAGTTTAATATACTGTATGCATTACTACTAGCAACTTAAGAGTGGTCAAAAGCTCCTGGAACTAAAACAAGGCAGCAGCTAAATTCCATTTTCCACATGTACACAAAGTATATATATATATAGCATAATATGTAACATTTGGCAACATGAAAAGTACAGAACATGCATTGATTGTTTAAATAAGATTTTAAACCTATCGCGATTCCCGCGGAAACGTGATAGTTAATGAGCTAGGCGATCATGTGGTATTGTGACGTCAGAGGCGCGAATGTTGCGCAACATGCGCATTCATTGAGTATCAAGATGGACAGTTGCGAAAATGTTGCTGGTGCAATAGCAGAAGCTATTGAAGACACATTCAAATAACAAACGTCAAGGATACCAAAGGTACAAACAAAAACACGTTCTAAGAAATGTGTTTGTGTCACAGGTTGTGGCGGCTATACAGCCTAAGCTATGCCTATGGCATGCTATGTGCTATAATTGCGAGAAATGTTAAATCTTCGGTCTCAGCTGCGGTGACGGAGACTGCGAAACAGATAATCGATGATCTAAAAGTGGAAAATGAGGCAACTAAAGAAGTCGTCCAGTTGAAAACTGAGTTGCAAAAACATAAATTTGAGATTGATCGCCTCGAATAGTACAGCAGAAAAGACAGCGTATGGATACATGGCATAGCGGAAACGACCGACGAAAACACCAACGAAATCGTGGTGAATCTACTCGGACAAATTGGTGTAGGCTGTAGGCTGTAGCCATTAAGAAAGATTAAAGCTAGATCAATGCTACATCTCGAGTACTTGATGATTTCAATCCAATTGATAATTTCGTCGATACACTTAATTGAGTAGACTTAAACGAAAATTATTTATTCAGAGACATGTCAAATTCCGAAATGTTTATTATTACAACAGAGAGATATAACGCTGACGTTGTTAATAATAATAATGGTTATATTAATAATATGCTAACAGAGTTGTGCAGAAATTTTGATTTCAAAATTGTTAATGGAAGATTTGGGAGTGATTCTGCTGTTGGTAATTTCACTTGTCATACGCCAGCTGGAAAAAGTGTTGTCGATTTTGCAGTTGCACCAACAAACTTATCTAAAATAACACACTTTTCTGTTGATGCTTTTCACAATTGTTTATCAGATGTTCATTCAGCTATTTGTTTATCACTACATCTCAGTAGACATTTAATACAAATTTGTTATGTATTGGGTAATTAACACACATAGTGGTTATGTTATACATTATATTTGTTCCATTTAACTTTTTGAAAATGTATACGAATGTTTCTTATACCCCGAAAGGGGTCGGATGAAATAACAGAATCATTTGTCATTCACAACATGTTTACAACGATAGATGTTGAGTCAAAGGCAAAGCGAGCGTCAGAATGAGTTATGCATTATTACGCTGTAATAGATCCAACAAACACTAGTTATAATAGAGGAACAAGTATTTATTTTACGGTTCCACACAAATCCAACTTTATTGAACAAATGAAGCGATAGAACCTCCGCTCCAGTACAACAACGTCAACAAGACAAGCCGACCGCAAAAACCTTCAACGCTTCAGCTCATTTTAAGAAAAAAGTTTCGATTACGACCCAGGGAAATTTATCTACATCAGTAAACATTGCTAAGTGCGTTGGTGCAGCGCTTCCAGTTTTACTACCCACACGGGTTTAAGCCAGTCAGTGTTCTAAATTAAGGCCTTTGAATCAGCGGCCGATTCAAAATCCGTCCCGCCGGTTCAGTTCGCCAAAATGTTCAACTTATCGGCCCGACAACGCCAGTTCACAAACGACACCGGTTTAGATCTCGACGGACACAGCTAGGCTTCATCCGATGCGCATAGTCATAGACATAGACAGTTCGTTAGAATTCTTAGACCCGACTCAGTCTCAATTATAGGAGACGGTAAACGCAACTTTGGTAATTCAACAATAGTTCGTGAAAACTGAACATCACGCGAACGGTTGCATTTAATAGTAAAGCCAACGTCAACGAACGCCAAGTCTAAACATCGGTGGCATCACCACTGCCACCGGGTGCAGTTTCCAAGAGTCTGGACGCCATTTTCATAGTTTTGCCTCGTCTTTTGGACATTTTAAAAATAATGTTTGGAAGTTGTAAGTCAGAGATAGGCACGCTTTTTGTTCTTTATTTACAAATAGATACGGCCTAAATACAAATTTAACACGTGACAAAAGTGTATTTCGTAACGTGACCAACACCGGCAAGGTGAAGGCCACGTAGTTTGGTAGTGTCACCTAGCAAATAAACCGGGAATTGGCAAATGTACCTACTCGGTTTCTGCCCTATCTGAGTTTCTGCCTCTTTACGATTATATAGCAGGATCTCATATTAAATGCATCTTTAGTCAGATATATCGAACACAATGAGCAAAGGACGTCTACAAACTTGCAACAAAGTTATTTGTCTCAAATTAAAACGAGGCAAACAGATTGTTGACAGATATTTTGATAGCGAACGCAGGCCACGTGACTACAGGCTACAGTGCACCATATCGGTGATGGTGATGTAAACAACTGTAATACTAAAATTTATCGGACGAAATTGTAAGCAACTATTCACCCTAATCACCACAGGAAAGTTAACGAACAGCCCGTGGAGTTTATACAGTGAATGCGTTGCGATTTGTCGCACAGTGATAATTTTGAACACGATGTCATCGTGTTCAAAATCGTGTTTCTGCCTAATCGTCGATGAGGCAGAAACCGAGTGCTTCCGTTTGGCGCGTGAAGTGATTATCGTCTTACGAATAGTGTAAGTATTTCACTAAAAACAACTTATTTGACGCTTCGTTTGCATACCATTGATGAAATAAGTGGTTCTGATTAATAATATTGATACGTTGCTGAACGATTTCAAAAACTGTTGGTGAAAACTGCATATTATGCTTGCGTAAGGCAGAAACCGAGTGGTCCCGTATACTGTATAATAATAATAACAAACTTCTAATCTATAGCGCCTAAATCCCCAGGAATCTGAGCTCAGAGACAGAGTCGCAACATACAAGAATCATTGGACAAAATCGTTAACAGGGAAAAGCAAGAGTCGTCATTACAGCAAGGGACCGCCGAATGTTAGGGTGGGAATGCAATTTCAAATAAATAAGTCTTCAATTTTTTTTACGAAAAGTATTTATAGTCTCAGATGATTTTAAAGCGATAGGGAGTTGATTCCAGATTGTGGGTGCAGCTACAGAAAAAGTACGTTTGCCGATATTAAGCTTGGTTTTCGGAACAAAAAGTCGTTGTGAAACAAATGATCTGAGATTCCTGGGGATATCAAAAAAACAAAGGAGACTAAACAAATAGGATGGGTGCTGCATAGAAAGGGTACGATATGTGATAGTGGCTAATTTGAATTGTATTCGATATGTATCCTCAGTGCAACTGTCTAAGTAGGGGTACATGTGCAACACTGCAGTGAATGTAATGAAAATGCTGGCATGTTGCGCGACATTTGCGCCTCTGACGTCATGCACATCTAGGCATACCGAAAAGCGCGCCCAAAATATGCATATTCGAACAAGTGCATCAGCATAAATTGTGGAGTTATTAAGTTATTGAATTCTTGTAACAATTATTGTCATGGTGGAAATGGACATATACAGGAATATGTAATATAATATGAATTCAAGGAATAGGGGTTTATTCCCTTTAATTTAGGTTCTTACGCATAACGTATACACACCAAAATGTAGTGAAATAGTAAGTAAATAGCTGATTATTTATTGTGATGAAATAACATGAAATGTATGACGCAATGGGTTGCACTTAACACAAAGAAGTATAAATGTGGCTTTATTGTCCGCCTCGTCCGGTATGTCATTACAAATTACATCTCCAAGCCTAGTTACACGAGGTGGGGATGATTCACTTCGTTGATGTATAGGAAGGTTTGCGCTTCTAGGGTAATATATTCATAGTGTTTTAATTATTATGTAACGCATAAAAATATACGTGTTTAGGACCAGATTGTTTTGAAATTTGACAGGTGTGTGTTTTCTATGTAACTGTAGTGTTTTCAACGTGGGTAGGTGTGTGTTTTGAAATTAATTTCAAAACAACACCGTAGTGTTTCCAGGGTGAGTGTTTTGAAAGTGTACACTGGTGTATACAGGCGCCACTAGCAGGTCGTCCTCACGCAGTCGGCCGCGGGTAATGGGGCGGGGTACCCCGTCACATCTCTCGTGTTGTGCATGCTGGACAGAATAGTTTATTCACACGCTGGTGCAATGGGTATGATCTAAATGAGGAGTTTGCATCAAAAAGTGGGCGATTGGTCTTGCTGAGAGGTTGCCCATCCAAAAAAAACACCTGTGAGGTGGGATAGGTGGTATAGATGTGAGGTAGGACAGGTGGGAGGACGGATAGATGGGAGGTGGGATAGGTGGTATAGATGTGAGGTGGGATAGATGGGAGGACGGATAGATGGGAAGTGGGATAGATGGGAGGTGGGATAGATGGGAAGTGGGATAGATGGGAGGTGGGATAGATGGGAGGTGGGATAGATGAGAGGTGGTATAGATGTGAGGTGGGATAGATGGGAGGACGGATAGATGGGAGGTGGGATAGATGGGAAGTGGGATAGATGGGAGGTGGGATAGATGGGAAGTGGGATAGATGGGAGGACGGATAGATGGGAAGTGGGATAGATGGGAGGTGGGATAAACGGGAGTTGGGATAGACGGGAGGTGGGATAGACGGGAGGTGGGATAGACGGGAGGTGGGATAGACGGGAGGTGGGATAGACGGGAGGTGGGATAGACGTGAGTTTGGATAGACGGGAGGTGGGATAGACGGGAGGTGGGATAGACGGGAGGTGGGGTAGACGGGAGGTGGGATAGACGGGAGGTGGGATAGACGGGAGGTGGGATAGACGGGAGGTGCGATAGACGGGAAGTGGGATAGACGGGAGGTGGGATAGACGGGAGGTGGGATAGATGAGAGGTGGGATAGATGGGAGGTGGGATAGATAGGAGGTGGACTATTCAACATAGTGGGAGGTGGACTCTCCAACATGGTGGGAGGTGGACTCTCCAACATGGTGGGAGGTGGACTCCCCAACACGATGGGAGGTGAACTCTCCAACGTGGTGGGAGGAGGACTCTCCAACACGGTGGGAGATGGACTTTTCAACATGGAGGGGGGAGGACTCTTCAACACGGTGGGAGGAGGACTCTTCAACATAGTGGGAAGTGGACTTTCCAACATAGTGGGAGGTGGACTCTCCAACGCAGTGGGAGGTGGACTCTCCAACGTGGTGGGAGGTGGACTCTCCAACGTGGTGGGAGGTGGACTTTCCAACGTGGTGGGAGGTGGACTTTCCAACGTGGTGGGAGGTAGACTCTCCAACACGGTGGGAGGGGGACTCTCCAACACGGTGGGAGGAGGACTCTCCAACACGGTGGGAGGAGGACTCTCCGACACGGTGGGAGGTGGACTTTTCAACATGGAGGGGGAGGACTCTTCTCTTGTCACATGTACTTTCTATTAGGATAACGATAGAACCGAGTAAAATTCTAAAGGTTCGGTCTTGCGCACTGATCTGTTATCTTTTCTAACCAATTGCGTCTTCTATTACGTCAAATAATAGAAACGCGCGTTTGTTTAATCCTTACTTGCCAACAAAGTTCATTAAATATACATTCACGAGAACAATAGACAAAAGTAATGGATCACAGCGTTAATCACTTGATCGCTTCTGCAGCCTATGACACAATGCGATGCTGAACTAGCTGTCCGTTTTTTTCTCTATTGTACATTTGTTGTGGACTGTAGCGATTGCTACATTATTATTACTAGCATTATTATTACATGATCTACTAACGCACCTAGAACAAACGCAGCACGTACAGGACACACAGCACACGGAAGAAACGCATCACGTTCACATGGTTTCGCGTGCCTTATTTAATTGACAAGGTCATGCACAGTGAAGGACCACCCTTCATCAATGACGTGACCGTACCCCCCCCCCCCCTAGCGGTTTGAAATATGCCCCGTTCAGGTTACAATAAGGTGAAGTTACGCTGAAGCGGCGGTGAATATTTTTCGACAGCAGTGAAGAAGAGCTGATAAAATACCGCGGCGCGGCGGCGAAAAAAATCAATAGCCCCTCCCCCCACATTGTAGAACATACCACTTGCCATTCGCAAGGCTCCCAAACCTGATGCCTTCAAGAAACACTTGAAGACATTTTCAGTATCTAAGTTGTATATTTTATAAATACACTGTGGTTTCATATCTACAACAATCGTACCTCGTTTTACGGTAACCTCAATAATATAGCCATTTCGCGATTAAGGTTATAGAATATTCCCAGATTTGTTCCATATACAGTAACGTATATGAAATGAAACCCACTAATACAGTCACCTCGTTATTCGGGCCACTTTTGCCCAGTCACAAGGGTTGCCTTAATAATGAGGTTCCACTGTATTTAATCTGTATGAATTTATTTTAATGAATTTGAAATACGCGTTTGAACAGTTTACGCTAAACAGGTGCTACAGAACTATAACATGATTAATTTCGGAAGAATAAAAGTCCGTGGAGTTCGCCAGCGATGAAATAAGATCGACACCTTTGCGTCTTGCCGCTAGATGTCCTGGGTGCATGCTGTGTTGCAATAAATGTGACCGCAAATAAACCGAGCCTTGAAACAAGGAACATGGCGTGTGGCAGGGAGCAGTGGTGTGCCTTTGTCCTGATAATTACTCTGCTGTTGTCGACTCAAGCCAAACGCTTTGACGGGTAAGGGTGTTACCATTTTGTTAGTTGGATTCGTTTTAAGCTGATTTTGAGAAAGTAAAATGACATAGTAAAATGTACAAGGCGCCATTCCAGAAGTCTTTCATGAGTTTCGTAAGTGCGTGGTGATACGGATGTCGGATGAGAGGTGCGGGTGAAGAGGCACACATTGTGTGTCGGATAAAATGTGTGGGGCAAATATGGAAATATGGTTGTTTGTTTGTGTGTGTGTGTGTGTGTGTGAGTGAGTGAGTGGGTGAGTGGGTGAGTGAGTGAGTGAGTGAGTTAGTGAGTTAGTGAGTGAGTGAGTGAGTGAGTACGTGTGTCTGTGTGTGCGCGCGTGTGTGGCCCTATATTTAAATTGGTTTTAATTGTATTTGTATGTATTAGTTTTACAGACATACACCGCTGCGAACATTTGTGAATGTATGAAGCATTATAACGAGACACGTTACGATATATTTAAGAAAAGATCATCAACAATACGCGGGCATTTCAGAAATGACTAAAACATTATCGATTATAAAACGAATTTACAATGACTGATTTTTATAATTATTATATCCCCAACAACAGCTACGTTGTCGTCGTCGTTGACGCCTGCGAGTTAGTAGACGACATAGAGACAAATGTAGCATGGTCCGTATAATAAGACACTACTTGTCAGGCTAATAACCTGGCATATACACATTTTGCTCCGTTTAATTGCACGTTTTGCTAATAAGTTTACGCTAACCAGGTGCTACAGAACTATAACATGATTAATTTTGGAAGAATAAACATGAATGCCAGTGTGATGGCAGATATTCGAAGTCTATTTATTTTTACGACAAGTCCGTGGACTTCGCCAACGATGAAATAAGATCGACAACTTTGCGTCTTGCCACTAGATGTCCTGGGTGCATTTAGTGTTGTAATAAATGTGACCGCAAATAAACCGAGCCTTGAAACAAGGAACATGGCGTGTGGCAGGGAGCAGTGATGTGCCTTTGTCTTGGTAATTACTCTGCTGTTGTCGACTCAAGCCAAACGCTTTGACGGGTAAGGGTGTTACCGTTTTATTTAGTTGGATTCGTTTTAGGCTGATTTTGAGAAAGTCAAATAACATAGTAAAATGTACAAGGCGCCATTCAAGAAGTCTTTCATGAGTTTCGTAAGTGCGTGGTGATACGAATGTCGGATGAGAGGTGCGGATGATGAGGCACACATTGTGTGTCGGATGAAATATGTCGGACAAATATGGACATGTGATTGTTTATGTGTGTGTGTGTGTGTGTGCGTGCGTGCGTGCGTGTGCGTGTGCGTGCGTGTGTGTCGTGCGTATGTCTGTGTGTGCGCGGGCGTGTGTTCGTGCGTTTGTGTGCGTTTTTGCGTGCGTTTGTGCGTGCGTAATTTAGCGGCCCTGTACTTAAATTGGTTTTATTTGTACTTTTACGCATTAGTTTTACATACACCGTTGCGAACATTTGTGGATGTATGAAGCTTTATAACGAGACACGTTACGATATATTTAAGAAAAAACACCAACACTACGCGGGCATTTTAGAAATGACTAGAGACATTAACGATTATAGAACGAATTTACAATGACTGATTTTTATAATTATTATATCTCCAACAAAAGCTACGTTGTCGTCGTCGTTGACGTCGTCGTGTCAATAAACGACATAGAAACAAATGCAGCATGATCCGTATAATAAGACACTACTTGTCGGGCTAATAACCTGGCGTACGCACATTTTTCTCCGTTTAATTGCACATTTTGTTAATAATCACAATAATATTATACTATTGTATTTGAATTTGATTGTTCAAATATTCTTGACATCACACACACCAAGCATAAAGACAGAGACAATCACACGTACCCAAAACATGGCAGTCTGGCAGGCGTCACGTACATCTGCATGCTCCCGCTGATGGACATTCGCACAACCATAGTTTAATCGTCAGCCAGGTGCTTTAACGATCGGATCCGATGAAGCCTTGTGTAATTGAGGAAAACGAGATACCAATTTGTCATTGTAGGGTAAAATCTGGCAGATTTAAAGTCGTAACAGAAACTGATTAATCGATAAGATAATGGGAACTGCACACTTTTTATAATGTCATTAACGCGACAAGCACCATCCAGTAATATATATTGTTACAGACCACACATCAGTCAATGAAGTAGGCTTATGTTCGTGTCGTAATGTTAACTGGGTGTGACGTACACCGGCTTGGCTGTTGGTCAGGTACCTTGACGCACGCATGCACCACGCTTTTACATGCTCGAACGTAACCAGCATTTTTTACATTCTGAACCACCTGCTCGACATAATCTTAGTCATTGGCTGTCATCAGTTCCACCCATTCGTTCGGCAGTAACTCTGATGCACGAAGTAGCAGTGTTCTTCGAACAAGTGACTGTATGACTTGCAGCAATGCATTGAACTGGAATGCCCTAAAGCGTCACACATGTGTCTCAAAAAACACTGCGACGCACGTTGGGTAGAAAAGCAGACTGCAACTCTATGAATTATATACTGCGGTTGTCACGTCACTGGAGAACATTTCGGAATGGTTGGGCGATGCTGCAGGAAAGGCCGTAATGTATCTCTGTTGCGTGGATCCCAGTTTTCCTACTCTTCGTGGAGGTCCTACAAACACTCCTCGAAATCACGAAGCCTGTATCTCAAGACATTCTGCGAGCAACGGAATCAGTGGAAGACTGCATTGACGTGTTGCAGAACTTTCGCAGCGGTGACATGTTTGAGAGACTGTTTGTCCAGGCAGATGCCGATAGCAGACTAGTCCAGATGCCACGAATAACAAACAGAAAAAGAAACCGTCCCAACATTCCAGCCGACTCTGCTTTGGTGTACTACAACCGTGTTTTGTTCAATCCATTCCTGGACACCTGCATTGTACAGCTGCAGGAGTGCTTTGCATTTACCGCTGCCAAGGCCCTTCTTCACACCGGCCTTCTGTCTGGAGAGGAATGAGTGATGAAGTATTTACTGTTTCTGCCAGAAAACAAGATGGCTGTTGAAGTGGAGTTCATGCGATGGCAAGCATTCAAGAGACGTCAGGATTCGTCTAGCCGACCTGACCAGGTGCTCGACGCCCTGAGAGTGGCTATACAAAGCTAGGGACATACCCATATATCGCGACTTTGCTGCAAATGTTTGCCACTCTCCCCGTCACATCGGCTGCAGCAGAGCGATCTTTCAGTGCGCTAAAGTTCCTGAAGAAGTACCTGAGGTCAACGATGACTGAGCAACGCCTCAACGAACTTGCTCATACGTACATCAATCGTGACATCAAATTGAACTACAACGACGTCATCGATGAATTCTCCAAGCCGCCTTCAGTTTAGGTAAAACCTGATGTGGTAACATAGACGCGGGAACAGCTGCCCCTGGAATTTCTCTGGGGGGCAGACATGGTTCTGCCCCCCCCCCATTAAACGTGAGCGTGAATGTTTTTTTTGTGGCGCGCGTCAATGGCGGGTGGAAATGTAAATTTTATGAGGCGATTAATGTGTATTTTGTCGACTGTGAAAGGTGTGTGCAATTAGAGGGTAAACCTATGGTTTTCTGCCCCTCCCCCGTAATAGGCGGCGTGGTGGCAACTTTTTTGTAAAGCACCCCTCCCGTCTTCGGATGTCATCATTTCAACGGAGATAGCTGAGAGAAGCTGGAGAAGGTAAATTGATAGCAGCGGCGCGACGTTAAAAGTATTTGTTTTAATAGCACTGTCCTCCCAGTGTTTGCGTGTTTGTTCGGATGTCATGTGTTCACAGCCGAGACAGCGGAGAAGCTGAAGAAATTAAGAAAATGTTGCAGTGGTGCTTTAGCTCCGTTAGCCCCCTCAGTATGAATTTCGTTCCAGCGTCACTGTGTGGTAATCGATCCGCACTTCCTGCAATGGAGTTATGGGACACAACTGACAGAGTGCACGCATTAACAACTGCTAACGCATTTGGCAGTGTCAGCATTCAGCTAACTGACCCGACCACGAATTTGACACTGCAAGCAGCTGCTGATTTGGGGACTTTGCTGCATTGCTTGATTTTGTTTATGTGTCTTCACTGAACAGTCAGACCGAATAAACATGTTGGCTTTTCTCACATATTCTATGATGTACAGTCGTACCCGCATTAGGATATTTGGGAAATGTTTGATATTGGATTATCCCCGCCTCGGATAAGAAAAATTATAACATTTTGCCCCCCCTTTCCGACATCCTCGATACGCAAATGGGCCCGCCTTATATGCAGGCGGGCCCATAGACATGAAATAACATACATTAGTGAAGGAACAGTGTAGATTAGATGTCAGAAAAAGTATTAATTCTCACTGAGGACCACACATGAACGGAACAGATTATCTGCTGATTGTGTAACCTGAGCTAGCAGCGTGAATATGTTTAAAATCAAAATCAACATGTATATATGTCCCTACATGTACTTCAGAAGGACGAAATCTACATAGATAAAAATGGTTAGACTTTCGATAAGCAAAGGGCTTCCTTGTCCACTTGCTATCTAGTATTAATTCTCGGAGTGGTCATCTTGCTAAATCTTGTTAAATTACCAAACAAAAAAACGCAAAAATCAACAACAACAAAAACAACAACGACGACGGAGGCGATGACGACGCAGCCGATTAGTGCGACGACAACAACTACAATAACAACAACAGCAAACACGACTACGACTGTAGCGACAACAACAACAAAGACGACGACTACAGCGACAACTACAACATAATGACACTGTAAGTCGAGTTGAATGTCCTAGATACCAAGTGATCGAAGTAGGACCGGTGAACAGCCAGACACAGTTGACCGTTGTCGAAGCTCTCATTGCGCAGTGCGACGACGACCAGGTACGAACTCGTTTATTGAATATCAGCCACACGAACCAGCAGAATTGGTGCCTTGACTGAGGCACTAGACTTCACAAAGGGGTCTTCTGTATTTATGTTAACCACACAAATACATTTACAGAAGAGGAAAACCACATTGTATTGTACATTATTGAAAGTGGAAGATATTTGGTAGGATACCGTAGCAGTAATCTTGATGCGAATATAGTAGGGAGAGGAGACATCGTAAATATATGTATATCAGAGAAGTGTTATTATTGTACATCAACGAATTGTAAACGTGGTTTAAAAAATGCTTTGTTTTAAACCGTTGTCACAGGCAGTAGGCCTATTTATGCGCAGTTTAGTCTTTGTTAGGTATTGGCGAGTAACCATATCCTCGGGGGGTGCTGGTTCAATTATTTATGATACTACACTGTATTCGCAGGAAACATTCTTTTTGAAGACTCTTGTAAGCTAAGTAGTTTGAAAGCAACTAGCAAGTGCTTGTTGGTAAGTTAAATATGTATGTGTTAGATTTTACTATAAGTTATAAATATGTTTTGAGCATATTGTTGGACGTAATTTAAGCCATCCATCTTGAATCACATGAAAGTGAAGCCTCAAACAAGATGGAATAGAGAATATAATATAAATAATCGAGTGCTCAAATAATGAATTGTAAATGGTAATATAAAGCAAACAATCAGTTGTTTTAGGCTCGTTCATATCCCATCTATAGGTAGCGTCAAGACCGATCTTAAATAGAACCAGTGTGCACCAAAGACTGTTTACATCGCATACGGCGTAAAGTCAGTATCCTAACAAATTATTAAGTGGATAAGTAAATAAGTTACGTAGAAACTGCATAATGTGTAAAAATCGCAAACTGTTCAAATGCAAGTGTCTACACATTGTATGTCACAAGAAAGAGGTGGTTTAAGTCGCTTAAAGAGGTTATAATTTTCTTTATCTCGAGATGAATATTGGTTCACATCCATGGAGCCGAAACTGAAAATAATATAGGTATGCCATACATTGGCTATTGTTACAACATAGATTAGTAGTATTAGATCTTTAAAATATGCATTTGCCTTGAAAATACTATGTTTGACAGATGATACTGATGGACCAATATGGCGTCAGTGCCCTTTCCTGCGCAATCAGCCTCGCTCTCGTCCCGGACTGTGCTGAGGCAGTGAAAGCCAACTTGACCGCCAGTGGCATACTCGTCAAAGTCGTCAGTGACAACTTGCAAAAGTAACGTCAATTTAATAAGTGTTGGTTTTATTGGTGGTTGCGTAAGTACGCAAAGTCCCCCAAAACGTAGCATTACAAGTGCATGGATGAGTGGTAGTTTGGTCGTCACCTCGCGGGGAAAATGAATAGCTATAGTGACACCACCTAGTGTATAGAACATATATAATATATTAAAGCACATTAACTTCTTCCTACCTGATGAAGTAATTCAAAGTTAGCTCTCAGATAATTACGGAATGTTAGATTTATATTAACCGTTTCAAACCATACAAGTGTCTGGAATTTGGTAGTTGAGATTAGTTAGAAGACAAGCGAGGATTTGCTATGTTTTCGTGGCTTCTACTGTCAATAAAAAGTAGTTATTGTGTTCCCGAAGCAATTTATGATAAAATGTAATAATAATGACGATACATATTCAGTTGTAACAATGCAAAGGAACGATTTCATTACAAAAAGTATTCATTTAATTACAACTCAGGCAAACCCAACAAAACCTCGAGGTTTTTTTTATAGCAGGACTGCCTAAAGGTATATGATTCAATGAAAATATACAACGCTATTCACTTTCAGTATATGAAGTAATTAAAAACTGACAACATAATCATGATATTACACCATTAATGAAGCGTGATTATATATAAAGTGCGTTTATCTCGTGTAAAACTTGTAACTTACACAATAACATTTTATTACAGTCATGTCTAATTAATTATACTGGTGTGTACGCTTTCTTCGTTGTTAGTTTGTTGGACGAAAATATGAAACAGAACGACGAAGCGCGCCAGAAACAACTAGCCGATGCCCAGCCCGATGAAGCAGAAGCTCCCGCGTCACCCCGTGCCCGCATGTCCGGCGCCGTCTACTGTCTACTGCAACTGGCACAGGGCAAGGACTGGCAAGAATGGTCCTCTCGGATACTGGCAGACCCAACCTGGTCCACGTGGATCTGCTCAGGCATTCCGACGGCGTGGCTGCAGGAAGATCAGCAACAAACGAAGAAGACGATTAAGCCGCCCATACAGCCCGAACACTACATGAATACTACCGAGGTTCGTTTGAGCCATTCAAATGTGTTGACTTAAAGGGAGGCAGTCTCTTCCTAGGTGTTCACTTATTAACTAATATAATGTTCCTAACACTATAATAACTATGTTGAAGGTATCCTGCCCGCCCAATGGTGTTCAGTAAGCCCATAACAACGTTCGCAATTTGGAAGGTATGACTCATTAGTTCAAATAGTAAACAAAATATTAAGTTTCAAAATAAGTTTTGTTGGCAATGTAGCCGTATCGGGCTGAGTTAACTGCAATACCATGTGATGTTCAACAATGTCCCATTTTCCCACGTTCAACACAGCAGACTTCCTGTTACAAATTACTACGCCCGCTAATTCCGGGTACATGAACTGACTGGCTCCCTTTAAAGTAACAAGTATATGTACACCCATCCATGAGAAACAAACATTGGCATCAATGACCCCTCATGTATCACGTATGTGTGGAATCGCTCACCAGGCAAATTCGTTACTTCGTAAGTAAATAACTCGAAATAACTACCTTTGTGTTCGTACTACATCGCTAATTGGTAACTCAGATGCCAATAGTCCAAAAAAGTGAATTAACACAAAAAGAGGCGACTGGATGTTAGCAACTAGGAAGAGATACAACCACGATGCCACCAAGTTAGTGTATTAGCAACGGAATGACTAGAGCAGTGTTGCCATTTTGAACCTTGGGCAAGTTTGTTCAGTTGGCCCCGTACAGATGTGCCCATGGTGATTGTGACAATTTGTTACCTTACAGATCGTGCGTTGGTTGACACAGGCTGACAACGCGTCAGATATCGCAACAACATTTTCAATCGGAAACTCCTACGAAAACCGTTCAACGCTGGGTATGAAGGTGAGGCTAAGAGTTGTAAATATTATAAAAACATGATGCCGCGCATTTATTGTCTGTTGTATCTGTTTTGCAACACAATGCAATCTGATTTTTGGAAATATGTCCATCTGTATCTAAAAACATGTTTTGATCATATTATTAAGTTAAAACACATGCAGTCGTTGACGATCATGGGCCGCAATAGTATGAGTATTTCGTGGTTCGATAGGAGGCGCCATACGCCTAGGTGGACGATAATATATATGGGCGATAATAGATATTCCAAGATGATGGCGCCCGAATCCACATTATACCACACCAGAAGGACGTATACTCTCCCTGTTAAATAAACAAAACCTGACCCGCAAACACTAGCGATGCACCTTCCCACCAAATATTCAGGATCGTGAGCCTGCAAGTCCAAAATTACCCGATTCCCACACGAAGAAGGCCACCGCCGTCGCTTCTCGTATTGCCAGAAACATAGGTAAAGCGTATTTTTACTGGAATGTTTCCAACATTTTGTAGAAGTTTCACAGAAAGGTGCACAATACATGCTAGTAGGCTAGGGATCGAATCCGTTCCGCTTGAGGAGAAGTAGTTTCTCTTGATTTTAAATTGTGACGTATCAAAATAAACGGCCCTGACAAATGTTGAAAGGCAACACACAAATTCTGCACTAGTGCCTCCTCGGACCGAAACGAATATTCAACACTACTCCACTCTCTCCGTCTTCAGACGTCATGTGCCACAACAGCTGAAGCTCAAATCTCATGTATATTTGTGGGATGTGTGCAATCCTTGGCCATAAACACCCAAAATCAACCACACTACAGCATGCAACATAAAAAGTGGCTTCGGTGTTCCTAAAATACGTGCACTGAAATATTTTATTGTAACTTTATTGTAGATAAACTACGAAAATCACACGCTGCCCATCGTGTGGGTGGACGCGGGCATGCATGCACGCGAGTGGATCTCTGTGTCTACAGCCGTCTATCTCACTCATCGCGTTCGTATTCTACTCATAATAACTCTGCACAATGACCATCTTAACCTACCTTATATAATTATGTTATACCATTTTTTAAGTTATATACTGTATAAGACCATAGTCCTGAAACCACTGTATATTATATTGTAAACTATATTGTATGTCTAACCAATATGCATTGTTCTATTCTATAATTTTGTTTCGAAAACCAAGTTATCTGCTGGTTTGAGTTAGCTGAAATAATATTATTACGAAATGTAACAAAAGGTTTCATGGCCTGCAGTGTAGGCAGCGATTGCATTTTAGTATGTAGCCTATACATGTGGCCATCTAAACAGGTGAGCACGCGTGTGTACTGCATTTTGTATTCTATCACGCATGTAGTTAAATGTGTTTTTATATAACTTTAAGATTTACATAATTTCAAGACACACACATATATAGGGCATCACGATGATATATGGCATTAGGCAGATGTTCAGCAGCATGCATTAGTACGGTTGGATAATAAAGTAGTAACTGCTAAAATCTCGCATGGCCGACTCACGCCCCGCCTCGTTACGGGAAATACTGTGGCGCCACATAACGGAGCCTTGATAATCGCAGCCGTAATCATTGGATGATTGGAACATAATTATGATGTGCATACTTTAACAGATCTTGTTCGGCAAAGACACGGACGCAATCTATTTACGGAAAAATTTCCGTTGGTACATTGTACCTAACGCGAACCCTGATGGCTACGACTACTCGTGGACGCATGTTAGTATTGTCTTCGTACCGTTGGTTTAGTTTAGACTTCTAGCAGCCATTGTTATTTCAAGTCATCTCGCTTACAGCCATGTGAAAAAATCTGAATTTGTCAAAATTAAAATTAATCATAATTCTTGTATACGTAATAACAATATCATTTATGTGTGTTAAATGTAAACTGCACATAATCAGCAGGTCCATATAATGACGACAGATTTGTTTCTTCTCTCGTAGGATCGTTTTTGGCGCAAGAATCGGGTACCTCACACGGAACGTTGCACAGGAACAGACTTAAACAGGAACTTCGGGTTCCACTGGGGAGGTAAGACACGATTTAAGAAGATTACCATCCACAGTTGCCACTGCAGATGGCAAGTAGAGAACGAAACCTTTGGCTTATCCCAAAATCCAACGATTAAAGATCAACACCTTCATGCTATCCACGTATACACGCACGCACGCACGCACGCACGCACGCACGCACGCACACTCCCGTTATTGTCGTTGTTGTTGTTGTTGATGCTGCTGCTGCTGCTTGCTGGTGTGGTAGTTGTTGTTGCAATCCGTTCCAGAAAACCATCGGCTACGTGCCTACTTATGGAAGAAATAATAAAGTGCCACGTCATACATAGAAAACACTTGCTTTGTAGAAACTGGTGCCAGCTCAAATCCATGCAGCGCAGTGTACATGGGTCCGAGTGCTTTCTCTGACGTTGAGTCACGCAACTTGCGGGATGCCATATGGCGGGTCCGTGCAGACACGAAGCTACTGCTCAATCTACACACGTACCACCAATCGTGGATACTTCCCTATACCGGACTGGTAAACAAGCCGCACGACTACGATCTGCTGGTACGACATACATATTATAGTAGACTTGCTTTCAGTTGCTTGGTGTGTGTCTGACAGGACCGTAAATGGCTTGCAGCTGCCTAACCGGTAGCAGTTGATTGGGCTGCTCGTTGGACTGTTGCATGGTTCGTGCTTTGGACAATGATGGGTATTTGTGAAAGAGTAGTCTTCGCGGAGTAATTGCAGTGTGGCTGAATCCTTCCATGGAGATGGTGTTTGTTTGAACAGGTATGCCAGGGAGTGAAATATTAAGCACTTTGAGTAGTCCCAAGGAGTATGTACCGCGCTATAATTATAAGAACCCACCTTTTAGTTGATCGTTGGCTTGCTAATTGATCTCTCTCCCTATATACACGTGTATGTTTGCATGAGTTCGAATCACACCATTGGCGCAAGTAAAAAATAGTTAGCCCCACACCGTGGCTTTGGTTTGACGATGATGGTTATATGGTGTATTGTGTAGGAGAGCTGTAACAGCTACGTTACTTCACAACAGGTGGCATCACCAGACTGTAGATACATACATTACTTCGAAATGGTAGGACTGAGGCATTTTGGGCTGTTTTACATTACACATTAATACATTATTGCATTATCCTGTTTCCAGAAAACCATGGCCGACAAAGCTGTCGCTTCTTTAAAGAGTGTTCATGGGAAGATCTTCCAAGTCGGTCGGATCCAAGACTTTTTCTGTAGGTAGCCTCTCATACATGAATATTTCTACACACCCGTATGCACTCTTTGACTTTTTAAGTGTGAACAATGCGCATGCATTTAGTGTATGTCTGTGCATTTTAACCATAGTAATATTGCCATGTTACAAGATGTATTTAAAATAATAATTAATAATCTCGCATTTCCCTGAGAAGTATATTTTATAATCATGATTTACCATGATTGTTCCAGTAAATTGGCATGCGTTACATGATGTATTTTTGTTAACCTTGGTAGTTTCATTTTAATTAATAATAATAATATTATATCCTATCATAATAGTAACAAACTTAATCAAATTGCCATTCGGATCTAACGCAAACGACCAGCGACAGGGAACTGTTGATGATTCGAGGGTGTGCTTGAGTCTGGCGTATTCGTTGTAGATAGAGTATCCGGCACGGAATTGGACTGGGCAAAGGGCGTGGCCAATATCACCTACGCTTATGTTCTCGAGCTACGGCCAGCCCTGTACGCCGATGGTGGATTTATGGCGCCGCCTGATAACATCATACCGAGCGGGGAAGAGATATTCGCCGCTCTGGTCACGTGTTGTCGATCCCTGTGACGCGGTGTGAATTAAACGTGCCTCATCAATTCACCGTTTTAAATCTTCTCATTCCAAAGCACTTTTGCAAAAAACAAATCGACATCGTGTCCAGTATGCTAGATCTTGTGCAACGTTTTGTTTGCAGTGTTGGTAAACTCTCCTGACAAATTATTAACTTATTTCATTCTTTTTCATAAGATGATTTATTGGTCTGTCAAATTCCGGTTATTACATCATTTCTGACATTGAAAAGACTACAGCTGTACATATTCAAACATGAAATACATAACATACATAAGTAAGATCATCTCTATTAAGAGAATTTTATACGAAGTCTGCTACAAGCTCCTTGCCAGTTGACCAACTGAAATCAATGTACGTTTAACGTGTATGGATCTTCGCGTGCATCAAAAATAGTTGCTGTCACAAGTGTTGGTTTTGGAATCTTTACAAACTCATTTAATACACAATTTTAAGGTCCCTATCGACTAATGTCTCGCGATACAACACAGCGGGTAGTAGCTGCTTCGTGTAGGCGGACTTCTGGCATGACACCTCGCCCGCTTGGTCTCCTGACTTGCCGTTGTTGACTATAATAATATTCAATTCAATTGAAATACCTTTATTGTCCCTCATGGGAAAATTCTCTTATGGTGTTCGTTATTAAGATGCAATAAATACATAAATAAATATTGACTAAGAACACTGACCACACAGACATACACCATTGATCTATAGATAAATACTCATGGTATAGTATAGTTGTAAAAGAGTACGATAAAAACAAATATTAAGAATCACCAATCAGTATAAGTCACAACCATAAAAATTCTACACCGCAAGTAGCCCTTATACACACACACACACGCACATACATACACACACACGCACATACACACACACACACACACACACACACACCATTTACAGAATCACGGCCATCAATATCAAAAACAGATAGTAGTATATCATCATGTGGCTTGGTCCTGGAAGGCTAGACCCCGCTGTTACATAGCGCGATTAGTAAACCTTAAATAATGTATCAACTTATTAAGTAGCACGTGTCATTCCAAGTGCAGTCGTATTTTGGGTTAATCCAGAAAGTTGTCCATTGATCACTTTCCTTTGCTTTACGTCAACATACATCGGCGGAAATTACGTTCCACAACAGTTACGTCACTTCCGTAGTTATCTGATGCGCCGCCGCTGCACGTTGCCACTGTGTGTCGCCACTGCTAAACAAGACCCTAACCAAAAGCAGCGCTCCTGTCTCGATCAGCGGCCCGACAGTGGTTTGATGCCGGCAGCCAGAAGGGTTGACTGGTAGGTTTACAATACTTATGAGCGGATCGTCGAAGTTGACTTTTATATTGTTCAACTGGAAAACATAATCGGATGCGGCCTAGTTAAGTAGGCCCATGCAGAAGGGTCGAATCATTATACAGAGATTCCTGGCGGCATGGTTATACCTGTTACCAGCACTGTGCCGTGTTCTACGACCTGGTACGCGCGTATGATAGTACGCCCGTTGGCTGAATACATTGGGTGCGTATGTTCATCCCGCTGAGGTAAATGAGTTCCGCTTGACGGAGAGAGTCCCGATTGCAACCTCAAGGGAATGCAGATGGATGTTTTTGGGAGCTTTAGTTTGAGGTCACATTGGGAGTCACTGTTGGAGATGGTTTGGAACCAGGGGTGGTAAAACATACCCCGCAATCGACCACGTTATGAGCCCGAATCACGATGATTCATATTAACCAAACTAGCCAGTGATGTACCAGTCTGATGCTTCGGAAAAGGGGGAAGAATTAAAATCCGAAGCCAGAGCAGATATGCAAACAGGACGCGAGCGAGAGTGCATATTTAACTGGTTTCCACGTTTTCTAGTTTATTCGACAATAGCTCTGCTTGCACTGTACATGCGCAATTCAGCAATGCATTACTTCATGAAAGATATGTTAAGATCGATAAACGTAAACGATTTTTATTCACACAAAAACTTTCTCAGGCATCTTGACTTCATCATGACTGTTGAATGTTTCTCAATTTTAATCGGAAAATATATTGGGTAGACATAGTTTAAAAACATATGGTTATGACGATATTACATATAAGTATCATCGTTAAAAAGAGTTGTGTTATGTTCGATTATTTGATTTGTGAGTAGGCCTAAACATATGTGATATTTTACTTTCCTTTCAGCAATATGGGGATTACAATGTTGTGACTTCAATTACAGCCAATTACCAATGACATGATAATTAAGAAATTATGAGACACCGTAGCACACAATGGTCAACATTGACCATTGGCTGTGTTACAATTTACCAAAAATGGTAAAAGTTGACTTGCTTTCGTATCTTAAGTTCCATAAAACTGTCTTGTTTGTTAAATTAAAATCCTGGTTAAAACAGTAACAAAGATGAAGTTTCGTGGAATAAGACACAACGATTTTACCAAGGTCAACAGTTTGACAAAAACGAACATTTAATCAAACAACGCTACAATTCCTCCCCCGTCTTCCTTATAGCGTGACGGTGGACAACGGCAAACATCAATGTAGTTGCACGTCCTCGAGTAAATATTGTCGCTAGGCTTGTTAACGACTATGACAAACGTATATGTCCAAAGCAGTGCAGCTATTTACCATGTCACTGCTTTGCTATATGCCTACAGCATGTAACTACAGCAGCAAATAGTTCTTCTCCACTTGGTATGATGAAGGAAATGGTCGGTTTAAATCCACCGTCTTTCTTTGTGGCTGGCCGCAGTTCTACCGTATATGGGTACTTGATTTTGGCGATATCCTTGGCCCAATCGATCTCTGTTCCAGATAGTATTACTGTTGAAGGAGAGAATAAGCGTTGCATACGGTCATGTAAAGGTAACTAGATTACTATAACTAACACATGTTACGAGATATCTGCTCTCCACCTGCTATGACAACTTCGGACTCACTATCAGTACAAAGAAGCCCTACCAAGAGCCGACTGTGACAGTGAACAACCAAAAGTAGTAGACAACGTCACCTACCCCTCTCTCTATCTCTCTCTCTCTCTCTCTCTCTCTCTCTCTCTCTCTCTCTCTCTCTCTCTCTCTCTCTCTCTCTCTCTCTCTCTCTCTCTCTCTCTCTCTCTCTCTCTCTCTCTCTCTCTCTCTCTCTCTCTCTCTCTCTCCCTCTCTCTCTCTCTCTCTCTCTCTCTCTCTCTCTCTCTCTCTCTCTCTCTCTCTCTCTCTCTCTCTCTCTCTTCTCTCTCTCTCTCTCTCTCTCTCACTCTCTCGCAGTTTGCACATCGATGTCGAAACCAATGCCTAAATCGCCAAGGCCAGTGTAGCCTTTGAAAGCCAATATTCCTGATACTGAGATCCTTGAGCAAACCGACATGTCCGGTGTTTACACAATGCTGCGGATGTCTCAACTCCGCTGGGTTGGTCACATCACCAGTATGTCGAATTAGCGTCTTCCAAAGCGCGTCCTCTGTGCAGACTGGCGCAGGCTCCCACGGCGGTCAAAAGAAATGCTTCAAGGACACATTGAAAGTCTCCATGAAGGACGTTGACATCGTCCCTGCTTCATGGGAGACCCGCTACGAGCAGCACCGCATGGAGATAGCCAAAACCAAGCGGTTAGTGCGCAAATCTCGGACAAGCAGCATCTCCACTGCCTCAGCTCTGCCAACAGCGTTGTCCTGCCCCCACTGCTCCAGAAACGTTCGGGCAAGGATAGGCCTCACCAGCCACCTCCGAACCCATACAGCCAGGACCATGGATGATGACGAAGATGGTAATCTTCGCTACTGAAGGACGAACACCATGTTACGAGATACAACACTCGCTTGATGTTGCAGTACGATATTGACGCTCGATGTTTTATCAACTTTAATATATATTTCTACTTAAATATGTGCAAGGCTAACGAAAGGCTTCATTGAATTATCCAGAAACCGACCTCACAATCATGATTTATGGACGTAACCAAGTTTTGCGTTACCAACGATGTTTACATATGTGCGCGTCATTATTATTAAGGCGACGTGATATCTGCCACATCAACCTTTTTCGAATACATTTCTCGCTTAAGCAACTTACCCTACCTTTTGTTACAAAGTAAAATATTTTGGGCCACAATGTGAATTATATGTACAACAGAATGTCCGACAGCTTCACATGTGCGGCTGACATTTTGCAAGCTTGACGGACTTGGTTGCTAGGAAGTTAGTCATGTGACGGAACAATGAATTTAGAGTTGTGTTCAACCTCATCGTTAACAGTGGTATGCCATGGAGACTACAGCTGTAATGCACTTTGAGCAATCCTAAAGAATGGAAACCGCGTTATATAAACAACTTCCCTTATCGTGAAATTGGTGTAATATATTAGTGATTTGACGGGCTGGGTTTACATTTCCAAGATACGGAAACGTATTACACCGGTTACATAAAAAAATCGGTATATGAATTCTGCTAGTTCGTGTCCAAACAACCATTGTATACTCACAGCCGTAGAAATCGAGTAGGCGGCCAACTCTAAATGTTTTTCCATGCACTTTCTTAAGAGATGCAGCAGCTTTCTCGCCCAAGGCTTTCTAAACAGAAATCAACATTCGGTTCATCATACACATTACCAAACACTATGATTGTAACGATTCATCGAAGCACTGATGAATCACGATACGTAAAGGGTATAGTTGTTATATACAAACATATCTTCCAAAGTGTTATCGAGTTCAACAGTTTCAAAAGCACGCATTATAAACCGTTTTGAATAAAAAGGCACATGTGATTATCAAATAGTATAGTCTAGGGCACAATTTTGCATCAAGTAAGTGTGCCCTTTTGGATCTTAAGCAATGTAATATAAGTGAATGAACATTTGAGATAACACGAGGGAAAAACGAGATACAAAGCAGTAATAATTAAAGCGATTCGCGGTGACAACCCCACCATTCCCCGCCTATAAACAATGCTATGCACGTGGACTTTGCGAACTCCTGTGACCTGGCAAGAAAGGCATGGCGTCCTTTTTATATTTATTAATATTTGTATATTTATCTATTATACTATATGTTGTTGTTTATCTATCGTATTATAATACATACGCTGATGGAACAATGCTCGCCTAACTGCAATAAATTCACCCGAAACAGTGCTCGTTATTTGAACGTTGTGCCCACAAAATGTTTACATTGCAAACATAACATTCAAATATTAAACAGCCTCTATTGCTTATAATTGACACATACTGCATGCAGAAAGAGGTGTTCATATCCGCAAATACCTTTGTTACTACTTCCCACAATTACAAGTCGGGCGATTTACAACTTAAGCTACGATTCCATATGTACGGAAACGCGTACGGAAACGCAAGCGGAATGGGGAATACCACATATAGTGACGTCACTACTGGGAATTTCCTATCCGATTCGTGTGCGGATACGATTCGAATCGCTACGCGGTGCGATTCTATTTGCCGCAGCCGCAGCCGCACGACAAAACTCATCCGCCTATGCATGTTTGGAACTATTTATGTTAATTTCTACCGGGCACTGTATTCATTGTTCTGCCGTATGCCGCATCCGTACATATGGAATCCTAGCTTATTCGGCTAATAATCTTCCAACGGAACAGACAAACCTCCTTAAGGTGGCTGCATCGGCTATAATATGCTTCTTTTGAATTAATCATTTCTAATATAAGTTTTGAAGATAAGCTAACAATTTTTTCTCAGAGTTTGCCTCAGATACTAAACAATACTCCAGACCAAAAAGAATTGATTTTTTTTATTGTTTAGAGATATTTAAATGTGTTTAAAGACAATTAAAAAATATGTCGAAAATCACCTTAAAATGGCATTTTATTTCATTTTGAGAAACTCCCCCAAAAAATGTGTATGGTTGTAAGTACAAACGTGTTATTGACATTCAACGGTTTTTTGTAAACAAATGCATATTAAGTTTGTTACAGCTTCATAAACATTTTGCTACAATGTTGAAAGACAGCAAAAATCCGTACTGCATTTTTGGCACGACCCCTTCACCAAACATAAAACCATCCAGTGCAATTTTTGGTAAAAACAAGTCGAGTTCTTATGCCAAGTTATGGCTTTGTAAGTATTGTAGTTTTTATATAAAAAAGTTACACTAAGTAATACTTCCTGGTTGTTACCAATAATACAATTGTCACCAGATGCTTGTTTTTTTGCTTAGAAATGTAACTTTTTTTACTGGCATGTGGCTTATTTCAACACAATTTCACAGACACTTCTATTACTGAGATTCCCCCCAAGGTTTTCCCGCCAAGTTGTCTCATGATATTGTGTTACGAAGGGCCATGTGTTGAACTTATTGTGGTAGACAAGATTGATTGACACCTGCTGGGGTCAGTCACGTGTCATTGCAAATGGCGGCTGAGGTCGGGCATTATCGGAGAATAAACAAAACTACGGCCAGTTTTTTTGTGATTTGACAGCGTGATGTATTTAGGTAATTATAATACAACATCATAGTGGCATGAGAATAACCAGACTATTATGATCTGCATTCATGGTGAATGAATTTATGTTTGAACTGGGCTGACGCACACGTGATCGTCACTATAGAAACATCGTCAGTTTCCAAGAATCTGAAGGGACTTTCCACAGACACACTAAAAATACTAGTTTTTAAAGGACTGATTGGTGATATATGGTGATGGTGCCTTGGTTTTTTTAATAGTACACATGTTCATACTGAAAAAAAATAAAGAAATCAACTGACATGATATCCGGTGCAACTACCTTAAAGGGAGCCAATCAGTTCCTCTGCCCGGAATAAGCAGGCGTAGTAATTTGTAACAGAACGTCTGCTGTGTGGAACGTCGGAAAATAGGACCCCATTGAACATTAAAAGGTATTGCAGTTAACTTAGCTCGACATGGCCGTATCGCCAATAAAGCTTGTTTTTAAAATGGATGTTTTGTTTATTATTTGAACATGCTCCGGGGTCGGACGTTCCAAATTGCGAACCTTGTTACGGGCTTACTAAACACAACATGGCGGGCAGTATACCTTCAACATAGTTATCATAGTCTTAAGAACATTGTATTAATTAATCAATGAAAAACTAGGAACAGACTGCCTCCCTTTAATGAGACCACAACAGAAGACGTACCAGTTCGTCATAGTCGGCCGGCTTCTTGTGGAGGCCGAGGTATGGCAGCACCCACGTCTGGTCGTACGTATGGAGGTTCAGCAGCAGCTTCACGTGTCTTCTTATAGGCCAAATGGCGTCCCTCAAGTTACGCGTCTCTACCTCCGAGAACGAGTGATTACCTCTGTATACTGGGGAACACGCATTCTTACTTGAACCGTACTCTGAAAGGCAAGTAATGTCAATATAATAATGTGACGTTTGTCTAGGTATTCAAGAACTTCATATATGGTACAAAGTTACAAGTTCATCGTCACACCGTCATAGTGCGTGCGTGCGTGTGCGTATGTGTTTGTGTTTGTGTGCGTGTGTGCGTGCGTGCGTGCGTCTTTGTGTGCGGAAAGTGAGTCTTTCTGTGCGTGTATATTGCGTGTGTGCGTGTATACAATCGGTACGTTTTATTTGACGTAAATATATATATATTTGCATGACGTTGTGTATACAAGTTAACACAAAGGTAATTTAAAGTAGCATTCTCATTGTGTACAAAAGAATGGTATACATCACTAACGTTATGTACACCTATCACAGGCATACTGTATAATTATTCTAACATGGCGGCCGTATCTAGCAGTGGGGCAGAGGAAACGATTTATTCGAGCGAAATAGATCAGTGAAATCTGTGAGAGCCACAAGAATCCTAATTAAGTGCACATATACTGTATTACAGTATGACTTTTCTGTACTGGTGCGATGTATTTGTTTATGTGAATGGTTATACTGTTGACACGAACAAGCGTGCGTGTGTGCGTGCGTGCGTGCGTGCGTGCGTGCGTGCGTGCGTGCGTGCGTGCGTGCGTGCGTGCATGGTGTGTAGCGGCGGACGTACTGCAATTTTATTTACGAGTCACTTTCTTGTAGATTTCATAAAATAGTTATTGTGTATAGTTACACTTACGTCCCCAGTGGAAGTCGAAGTTCCTATTCAGATCAGTTCCGACGCATTTCTCTGTAACCGGGACGCGATTCTTACGCCACATCCTATTCTATACGAATAGGTCAACATGATTATATAATTTGTACTGATACATTTTTAATTAATAACTAATATTACTGATAGGAACGTCCACGCACCCGTGCACACAAGTAACACTATTATCTATTATACAAGACACACACACACACACACACACACACACACACACACACACACACACACACACACACACACACACACACACACACACACACACACACACACACACACACACACACACACACACACACACACACACACACACACACACACACATATATATATTTATATATCGTGTGCAAGAATACTTTCGGTGTATTTATGTCAAAAGTACATCTCTGATACAAAACATGTATAAAGATATATAATATATCTCGTGTGCAATAATACTTCCGGTGTATTTATATTAAACGTACATCTCTGATGCAAAACATGTATACAGATGTATATCGTGTGCAAGAATACTTCCGGTGTATTTATATCAAGCGTACATCTTTTATACAAAACATGTATATATATATATATATATCGTGTGCAAGAATACTTCCGGTGTATTTATATCAAACGTACATTTTCACCAGGAAGCCAAAAACATCATAATTAATGTCGATGTCGGTGTCAACAGACAACACACATAGATCACTTTTTGTTAGACTGCTAACATGTAATAAAATATCCATTTTCGTAAAATTACTTTCTGATTTCTCAATAATTTAGTTGACGATATAAAACTCTATGACGACCAGTTTAAACGTAATAAAGGTGTGCATCAAATCCAACTAGTCGACTGCATCATAAAACAAAGACACCACTCACATCTTCAGTGTGCGTGTAAGCGTAGCCGTCTGGGTTGGCGTTTGGTACAATGTACCAACGGAAGTTCTTTCGAAGATACACAGCGTCTTTGTCCTTACCAAACAATATCTGTCAAAGTAGATACAAGTGATGGTAACTCAAAAGACATATCATACAAAGGGAGGCGCATAGTCGCAGTAGTCCGTCTCATTCTGAGTTGTCAGCATATTGTCACTTAGGCCATACACAAAATAAGTGAAACGTATCAGGAGTCGAACGTGATTTCGAGACAGTGACCTACCCTGTGTATGAGATAGAGAGCCGTGGAAACGGAGAGCCACTCACGAGCATGCATGCCTGCGTCCACCCAGATGATGGGAAGTTTACGTCGGTTCTCGTTTATCTGCAACAGAAAATTGCATAGAGGCGAACGGTACCAACTAATGGTTTCGTCAAACAGCTGAATAAACACGCACACACACACGCGCACGCAAACACGCACGCAGGCTTATATGCGTCGTGTGTGTGTGTGTTTATTTGTTTGTGTGTGTGTGTGTGTGTGTGTGTGTGTGTGTGTGTGTGTGTGTGTGTGTGTGTGTGTGTGTGTGTGTGTGTGTGTGTGTGTGTGTGTGTGTGTGTGTGTGTGTGTGTGTGTGTGTGTGTGTGTGTGTGTGTGCGTGTGCTAAAGTAATCTGAATATGCATGCCACGGCGTTCGAATGTAATCGTTGCTGCCTCGTTGTAGGCTATTAACTTTGTTGCACATTGTAATACTTATGAGTGACCCCCCACAGTATACCTATATACATTCTGGCGGACGACCAAGCAGGTATCTCCTTACCTTAACCGCCATAGTTTGTCGTCCTTCGTAAGACTTTCCAATTGAATATACTTTGGCTATTTTCGATGCTTTGCCAACCTCGGCCATCCACCCAACAATCTGCGAGGTAAACACATCGAATAAATGCATGGACATCATACACTTAGTGTGGTGATTGTCATTAGTGACATACTTATAGAAATATTGTAATAAGTACAAGTTATTCCAATATTTATTCTATCATATGTGGTGGTATCATACATTAGAACAAATTAAAGCTATTAATTAAGTTTAGCAAGGGTGTGATTATTTATAAACAATATTCCTGACTTATAAAACTAAAATTGCGAAATGTTGAAACATACATTATATTTATTTATTGTTATTTTAGTTGACAGTCTATAGTTTGGCTTATGTCGTCCTTATTGCATGTATGTTTTTGAATATTTTGAAAAAAATACACAATTAAAAACCATCTGGACACTTAAATATTATAGTTGTGGATACTTTTGATGTCACCGTTGCTGTTGGCGTAGCTTGATTGACTGTCACGTGTGTCCTTATTGGCCTAACATCAATGCAAATGTTATATAGAACGCTTGAGTATGTATTTTAAATACGTTGTGTATTTTGTATGTAGCTGTTTTTCTCCTGCGCCAGTCTAGTCAATTATTTACGAGCCGGTCAATTACACAAAACTAATTTGTTAATCCAGAATCAGCCAGGGGTGGTCATTTGGCGGGTAATGTGCCTTCAACATATCTATTATATTATTAAGAACAATATATAATAAGTATTTATAGAGAAACAAACATTCTAGTTTTAAAATCAACGAACCTCGACCGTATTAAAGAAGTAGTTAGGCTCTAGTGGGATACCAAGCCACGTCTTCGGGATGCCGGAACAGATGTAGCTGCGCCAATTCGGGTCTGCTAGTATATGTTTCGCCCAGACGCGCCAGTTTTTGCCTCTGGCTAGCCGTAGTAGGCACTTCCAAGGGTTGCTTAGACGACTGCCGGCATTGTTGTTTAAAAGGGGATGTGCCTTCCGGCGCGCTTCGTCGTTCTCCTTCTTGCTAGCATCCAGTTCCCTGTGTGAACGGCGAAGACGATTAAGGAAACACACAAAGGAACAACGACGCTTAGCAATTGTTCATACAACTGTTTGATCACTGCTGTGTTCTGGATATTATACTGTAAAACGTAAATTAATTATTGATCTGTTGGTCGAAACATTCTGACAAAAAGTGACATTAATTAATTAATTAATTCATTCATTCATTCGACATTAACTTATCGCATGTTGAGTCCCTCTATACAGTGCCTCTATTGATATAGTGAGTATGTCATTTAGTATCCTACCCGATGAGTATGCTATTTAATACGCCACCTGGTGAATGTATGTCACTTAATCCACCACTGTTGTGTCATTTATTCTGTCACCAGGCGAGTATGTCACTTAATCCGATTACATACCTTGGCGTTTTTAAGCATAAATCTGTTACACGAAAAACGCTCAACTCGTTTTTATCTGCTTGGTTGTCGAGATTTATAAAAACAGTCATGCAAACCACCTACGCAAATATCACGCTACAATATGTATGGATGCCACTAGTTTCCTCTCTTAGGAGGGCTTACATATGATGCCAACTGAGAGCAAATTGCATTACGCATTCTTTGTATGATTTATTCTCAATGTACAACGTATTTGGCTTGCAACGAGAAAGAGGTTGGGCCGGCTGTTTTCACACGATAGTTCACTGGCCGTAATGTTAGGCCTAAGCCAATTGTCTTTATTATTTCAACTGAATACACGGACCGTTAATTCGGCCTATGTTTTGCTTAAAGAGGGCGCTGGATACGACTGTTATTACTTAATTATTAGGTTACCCGCTTCTGGTATTGTTAGGACAACACTGGTATACCCTACCCGTTCTCATAGTTAGCCGCCACTGTGTGAACGCTACAGACATAGAATTGATCAACCTGCATCACTGTCTATTACCACCGTCACCATCGTCACCAAAGTCACCAAAGTCACCGACGTCATTACTGTCACATTTGTCATCAACGTTACCACCATCATCACTGTCACTTACAACCATCACAACCGTCACCGCCGTCACGTGGTCACCTCCTGGGTTAACATAATTGTTATGATCGTCATAACTATCGCCATTTCTACGACCATCACACTTATTCCCACCAAAGGTATCTCTGACACCACCGTTACCATTGTCAATGGGGTCATCTAGCTGTGTCATCACCGTGCCATGCGGCATGCTAGCCCCGGAGTCTGACGGGAACTTACACTTGTAGGTTAGCCGTGACGACGCTGACGGGGATACCGAGGGACCTCAAATTGGCTTTGATTCCGTTGACCTGGCTGGGGCCAAATGCCAGTAACACCGGTCGCAGCATTGCATTGACGATGTCCGCATCCATCATTAAGACCTGGGAAGGAACGCACAGACACCGGTCAAGCACATTAAAATAATTGCATTCCTAACGGTGTCAAAATTATTAATGCTACAGTGAACACCACAAATAGTCCACACTTCTGTTTCATCGACTCCAATATATTTTGTATTCTAAAGCTGGTGGACCGCATTACGACTTCAAGTAGGTGTACCGTCAAAGGTCGCGCAGTTAAATGCGCACATTGAACATATAGGCTACTAACATATGTCAAACATAGTACCCCTACGCAAATGGACAGGCTAGCTGTTTGCTTAATAAGACTCGAGGTCGATTGAAAAGATAAGAAGAACACATGCTGACCTATACCATAAATGTCGCTCAACTCTGAGAATTAGAGGTACGTTAATAACTCCATGGCTCATTGATGCGACACGACCAAGAAGCAACATTTCCAAATAACGTCAGTGTCACCGGAGCAGAAGTAATTGTATTTTATTGCTTTAATTTAGTCATTGTTGGCGCACAAAGATACAGTCACCTTCGTGATTTCGGCATTTATGGCGTCAATACACGGCTCTACCCAGCTGGAAGTTACAGAGTTATTCGCGTCAATTACATATTTCACACTACATGGTAGCAAATTAATGCAAGACTAAGATTGCTTCCCTTTTGGCCTATTGATTTCTAGATCCGAAATATGCCACAAGTGGGTCATTAGTGAGTCTTTCTTCATAAACGACATAATCCTGCGAGATGTGGTAAGGTCAGTGTGTAGCAATGCTAATTTATCGTGTAAATGTCAGGTGAATCCTTTTTATCCGTGACAATTGTCTCTCGACGTTCGTGTTAAGTTTGCAACTATTGGCTGCAGTTGGACATCACTAGTGTAGGATTTCTGCATTTCAAGTGTTTTGGGCGTTTCCTTGCTAACAACAAGTTCACGTTCCTGCGTCGAAATAATTTACGGATCCAGAAACTGACGTCAGGATCAAATTGATGCACATCGCCTACACCTGCCAACCCTTCCAACGATTTTCCGGGAGTCTCCCAGATTTGTTGTGAATCTCCCAGGCTCCCGGATTTTCGGTGAAGACGAAAACCGCCCGGCGTTGTCTAGAAAATCTACCTGATTTTCGCTTCAGATCCCCAACAGCACTCGGTCTTCCGACGTCCAATCCGACAGAACTGAACTTTTGAGGCTCACAAAAACAACTATATCTCCAAAAGCACCTCACCCCACCCCACCCGAAGTCCAATGAAACTGATTCGCATTAAATCTCGAATCTATACCGGATTTTGAAAGTCAGAAGTTGGCAGATAGTGTGAATTACTGACCTCCCTCAAACGTTGCATTCCGAACAATGTTTACTTAGAAAGTATATTTGGAACCAAACCAAAACATGCCACTGGATATTCACGTGTGCGCCAGACATTGTGTTAGTTTGACGGACCTTGTTGCTAGGCAATCGGTAACGTGATGGATCCGTCGAATGCTGCATGGCAACTGTTTCTTATTCCATCTTATGTTTTAGTAATATTGTTATTGTCAAAATGCACAATTACTGTATAGCTTGATATGCCTGTAGCATGTTCTTTGTCTTGTGACACAACCTTGTCCACGGTATGTCAATGGTGTTTTTAATCTGTAGAAAAATTATTAAAAGGCATTGTTTACAACTAAACATCACTGGCGGTATCTCCGTAAAGATACAACGATAATGAAAGTATCGGTCATTACCTCATCATCGTCACACAATTCCTGTAAACCCCTGACCACAGCCAATTGGTCAGCATCGGTCACGGGTCCGATTTTGATCACTTGGTATCTACAACATGTAACTTGCATTGTCTTCGCTGCGAATTCAATTGCTCTGTGATGGCAGTTGGAATATGACAGACGATGTCGAATTGTTTCCAATGTTGGTTAATTTAGGAGAAACAGGTGTAATGTTACAAGTGAGAGTACCATAGTCTCGTATTGTTTACTGAATTATCGTCCACACCCATAGCACAGTTAACTCGGTTGAGCAACAACTATCTTTCAAATTTCACACACATGAAAAAATCGGATGTTTACTGCGTAGGTGGTAACAACTACAATAAATTTAGCCGGAGCGTCGCAACCTGATAATTTTGAAAACAATTTGACCAATTATTTTTAGTGTTAGCCTACATGCATTACATGTTATATTCCGATACGTGTTTCAGAGTTTGTTCAACCAAAACTTTTGTTTGAGTTGAGTGAATAGTCGTGACGGTTTCAGGAATTTGTTGTTTGTAAATTCGTACAAATTCCTATACTATTGTATTGCGTTTCAGAAAAGGCGATTCATGCACGCTACGAACTAGCCATATAAATGTATTGCATCCTTCTATTATTACAAAGAGTAAACGCTAGCGTTTTTTCGACTAAATCCTGCAAATGTTCCTGAATATGCAAGGCCTTCATGCTATGTTAGTCTTACTAGTGCGCGCGTGTGCTAAACACTTGTACGATTCGTCATACGACGACAATATATCATGCTATTTCCTCTGACAATGGTAGCCGAGTGGTAAAGATAATACCGGGCAAACGAATGGCAATGTCTGAATGAAGACATTCTATAAAACAATGATAAAACGTGACCTATATTGTAACAGAAACGATAACAAAAGAGATTAGATAAGTTCGCCTACGTATGTCGATTGCCTCAATGCGAACAAGACATTATCAAAACATAAAAATACAGCTGCGTTATATAGACAGATTTCAATAATAAAACAGCTTAATACGAAGCAAATCAACAACACGTTTATATTACCCGTCGTAGCGGTTGGCTTGAATGGGTGACGTAACGGCGGTCAACGTGAGGACAAGAATACTCAAGGTCAACATATCGTTCGCCATTGTCTTTCCGCCGGAGTGAACGATGCCACCTTTACACCAACCATATATATAATAGTTCGCTGACTGAGAGACCGCGCCCATCCCGACGTCAACACTTGCTTGACGCCGATTCGCCGACAGCCCAAACCGTCTACCCCGCCTACCGACCCTCTCAGTGCCTGCCGTCGTGACGTAGTGGGACAGCCGATTATGACAGAGATTAAACTTCAAGTTCCCAATAGTCTGGTGGCCAACTGGAAACAGGAGCTTAGAAAGTGACTTTCGTAGGGCACCCCTACCGCAAAGGTTTGACCTGCCAGAGCTGTTGTCTATGACATAAGGCTCCCTATTCAGGTGGATGTCACTTGTGGAAATGTGTTTCTTAAAAAATGGCCACCAAATCCAGTGTCCTCATATAATAATAACTGCGTCACCTGAAACCATATTTCTTGTGTTAATTTGTAGGTTTTAGGGATCAAGGATTTCAAAAAAATGTAATTTTAACTTCTGGGACATTCACATCTGTCATATTTAGAGATGGCGGTCGTCAATACAAATATCACCATATTTTAGCAACTACAATATGTCTTCGTATAGGCTTGTGGTCATCAGTTTAAAAAATATTATAGTTAACCTTCGCTGACATTGATATGTCCGTCATTTTTAAAGATGGCGACCTTCAAAACCAATAATTCCCCTATCTTAAGAACGACGTAATCTAGAACCGCTTGGTTAACGTCCCAGTAGAGTTTTTAGTTAAGACGATTTCAAATATGTATTACTATTAACCTTCGCCGACATTCAAATGTCCGCAATTTTTTAAGATGACGCCCTCAAAGTTTACTATTCCAGTATCTTAAGAATGACGTAACTCAGAACCACCTAGTTGATGCCAAATATTTTCAGAGGCGACTATTTCAAATATACTACTTTTGTCCTTCGCCGACATTCACATATCCGCTATTTTTAAAGATGGCGCCCGTAAAAGCCAAATATAACCAAATATCACCATATCTTAAGAAATGCCTCACCTATAGACATAGCGTTGTTGAAAAAGTTGAAAAAAGGATGTTGGTCTTTGTTTCGTTTTAGTGCAGACATACACTACACGTTATGAACTTCGATCCTTGGATGGGATCGCGGATGCAGCATCAAGAACTAATAGCATAGTTTGAATGCTATTATCGTTTTGAAACAGGATCCACATTCGCACCCACTTTGTCGAAGAATATCGGGTATTTATCATTGAAACTTGTTGTAACAATCGTTGTTTTGGTTGCTCGTAACTGCTGTTGTCATTGTCATGATAGTCGTCTTAATTTACATCGTCGTTGTCATTATCGTATTCGGTGTCATCGTCATCGATGTCGTCGTCGTCATTGTTGTCAAAATTATGTGTGTCGTTATTGTCAATGTATTTGTGCTCGTATTTTGGTCGTTTGTTATTGTTGTAATAATAATCATAATGGATAGTTCTTATATAGCGCAATTTTTTTAGACAAAAACTCTGTGCGCTAGTAATATAATAATAATAATAAACCATCAAATCCGGGGCTAATGACCCGTTCACTGGTGTTCACAAATCGGCAATCATCTCAGAAGAATAAAAAACGCATTTAAGAAAAAAAAGTTAGGAAGCAAAATATCCTAGTATATATATATATATATATATATATATCTCTATATATATATATATATACATATATATATATATATATATATATATATATATATATATGATGCTTCTGCTGCTGCTGCTGCTGCTGCTGCTGCTGCCGCCGCCGCCGCTGCTGCCGCCGCTGCTGCTGCTGAAAACAACGACAAAAACAAATTTAGGCTTTTTTTATTTATTTATTTTTATTCACTTTTGCTAATCGTTTATTTTATTATTGCATTTACCCGTAATTTTACTATACACAGGTTTATATATATACAGTTCCAGCAAAAGTGGATACAAAATAAAAATAATGAAATAAATAAAAGCCTAAATTTGTCTTTTTCGTTGTTGTCAGCAGCAGCAGCAGCAGCAGCAGCAGCAGCAGCAGTAGCAGCACATTTTATCATAATCACGCACACATGTTACCAAATTCAACGCCATGAATAGTGTTGCTCACAAGGGCGTGAACGCCCGAATGGCATTGTGTACCGTCATCCTGACAATGCTGTCTCGTTTACAGTAACATGACACCCATCTGGGCATACTGCTGACACGCAGCGTTTATGATATATGCCATAATCTTGAAATAATAACTCTCCAGCCATTCCAGGTAATTTAGCCGCACAGTATGTGCACAGTCTGAAGCTGGTATCGACATCGGTGCAGTTAGTTCAAAACACTCTCAGTCGAATACAGTACGGAATGTATTGAACCTAGGTTCAAAACTCTACCATGCCAAAGCAAAAACTTTCGCTATGATTATAACATCATGACCGTTTTATCATAAAAACCTTATGATACAGTTTCATTTATATATTTTGGAAGTCACCATTGTTACCTTCGTTATCACCAACACTGCAATGAAGCTGGAAGCACGAGGTATGCAGGTACACGATCGGTCTCGGTAAAACCAAAGTAGACGTGGAAGACGGTAGTCGTGGTGAAAGCGATGCAAGCTATTTCTTTAAAGGGAAACAAAAGGCATCTTTTTGGGACTATGCGACTAAAAGAGTTAATTAAAAGTTACCATTAGCAACTAAAAATAAGACTATTATGCCAGCAGTTTATTTGAATAAACTTGTTGAAGACACGTTATTTAAATTGCACGGGCAGCACCATTGTCATAGATAGCCTGACGTCACCAATGCCTATTCTACCCAAAATACCAGTCGCCAAACTGAGAATATTACTCTAGTTTGCGTCGCCGAATTTGTTTTGGCGCTGCAACTACTAAACTGTGACCTCCGCCTTATGCATTGTATGGCATTATAATTATTAGACTCATTATAACAGTTATATGAGCTGGCATATGTGTACACATGTCAAGGAAACAGGGACATTCAACGCGTTATCGCAGCGTCATGGTCAGAGAAGCTCTACACGCTTATTCGTCAAGCATCGGGGATTGTCTCAATGTGTCAGCCGTCGGGAACTATGAGATTTTATTAGAATCTCCCGTTTTTAGTTTTAACTGACAGAATGGAAGGAGACGTTCAGCAGGCATGGACTGAAAGTAAGTTAGGAGAAGACAGAGGTATTATGGGTTGGGCAACAAAATAAAGAGCTAGACATACTCCTGGAGGGGAAGAAACTAAAACAAAAAGACAGCTTTGTATACCTGGGAGGAGCGATATGTGGGGACGGCAACCCAGATACTGAAATTCGCAGAAAAATAAAGGCTGGGCGAACGCGCGGAGGAAAGTCGAAGGTGTGATGGGAGATAGACGCATATCGCGTAAGCTCAAAGGAAAGGTGCTCTGCTCATGTGTGACGCATGCATACCTGTATGGCCCAGATACTGTGCCAATGTTATAAAAAAAACAGCAGGGGATACAGGTTTGCGAAAACAATTGGACCAGAAGAATAGCGGGAGTGAAGAGACTCGACAAGCGAAGAATTGAGGCGCTAAGAAGGGAGGTTGGTGTCAAAGAAAGTGTTCAGAAGAAGCTGGTGAGGAGTCAACTAAAGTGGTCGGGGCATGTGAAGAGAATGGAAATAGAACAGTTGGATGGGAATAGAACAGTTGGCTAAGAAAGCAGATGCCCGGAGGATGGAAAGGAACAGTAAGCGAAGACGATCGAGCATGCGATGGGAGGATTTTGGGAGATTTGGAGGGATTGGAAGAGGAATGGAGGATGAGAGGGAAAGATAGAGGAGTGGAGACGGTTGGTGCAGACAACAGTGCAAGATCAGCGAGAGAGAAGAACAATAAAATAAACAATCGAGGATCAGCATCGAGGCCAGTCTCACCCTCTGGCAGACGGGAAAACTGGAGGAGAACAACACGTTGGTTGGATTCTAAATGGGATGCTGGGACGGATCTGTTGGGGGTGCGTAAAAAGACACGTATTTTGTGATGAGCGAGAAGATTGGAATGTATATTACGATTAAATATAGCGATTACTGGCTGACCCGGTGTCAGCAATGCATTGAAATTGTCGATTGTTATATTGTAATTGTACATCTAATACACACGTATATACTAGTCAAAAAATAAACGCAAGTTGTTTTATATGGCAAGACATTATTTATTTGATAAAATATATGTCAGTTTTTAACTGTATGACCTACTGGACGAGAATGATCCAAGTTATATCACTGCACTGAAACGATGTTGTTACGTGTAATAAATGTTCAGTAATAGACCTATTACGAAATGTAATGTTTAATGTGTAAAGGTGACATACAGTCATTCCTTTAAACTAGTGTAGTTGAAGGCAGGAGATCAACTTTATTTGGCTATATCATATCGCCACATGCTGCTGTGATTGTTTGCACTGAAGCGAACTCGTGCAATTGAAAAGGTCAGTGCAGGCTTGCAGATTAGAGATGTTGCGATTACTGTGAAACCGCGTATTCACCAGTGCACGGAAAGCTGTGGTGGTCAATACTGGCAATGCCCATAGAAATATAAATGAAGTCTCCATGCCTGCACTAAAAACGTTCATGCTCCATCAATAAAACTCTGGCTAGTTTCAACAGGACGGTACGCTGACGTCATGTCGCATCGTCGATGTTATTATACATTTAGCAGTGGCAAACGTTTGCGTTCACCTCCGACAAGTCTCCCACTGAACATGCCTTAGGTGAACTGAGGAGTTTCGTTTATCGGCAACACCAACAACTCACCAACATGCATCAATTTACACTTGCCCTGATTTAATAATGGAGAGCCCCACCTCTTTATTGATTATTGAAGCTCAGTGGGAGGCAGGATTGTTTTGCTACACTACGTAAGTGAACATTTAAATTATTATTTGAAATATTAATGTTGATACATTTTACAAATTAAATGTTCTGTTAATTATACGTAGCATCCTACTCAACACACAACACGAGAAATCGTTACTTTTTATATAGTTATTTTGGGGTTGATGGCGACCAGTGTACTAAAGCCCGGCATAGACGTCACGACGCGACTGGGTTTTGGTGTCTTAGACGCTTCTGCGACGATTTGTCGTGACGTGTATGCCCCCCACGACGCGACGCTTGTCTTTTCTTACAGGGTGGCTCTTATGTTAGCGGCATGCATAATGCCTCAATGAGAGTCTCCCTTACCATACATTTCTTTACATTTATTTGCTGTATATAATATATATTTTATGGTCGAATAAATGATTATGATTCTTGATGGCAGTCTTTATTCAGTCTTTATCGCGTCGTAAAATATCAAACATGTTTGACATTAAAGACAAATCGTTACAGACAAATCGTCGCGTCGTGACATGTATGCCGGTACGATCTGCGTCTGCGAAGTGCCTGAGACGTATTTTTTGCATTCCGAAATGTTTGAAGCAAATCTTATTAGAAATTAGAAAATCAGGAGCTTCCTAGAAGTCACGGGACTGTTCCTAAAACATGGAGAAAATGTCGCAGGTGGCAAACATTACTTGGAATATATAGGAGTAGAAGGGAAATCGACCCACTTCTGGTAGGAGAGGCCTCGTTTGTTTGACGCGACTCCCAAAGAATATAGCAACAGAGGGCAGAAAGCGAGTTCTTGGGAGGAAGTACGTGGCAACAAGGATCGTTCAGTCCTGTTGCGATTGAGATGGCATGGACGACATGGACATTTGTAGAAAACAAGATAATTTAATTTAGATAAAAAATGAAAGCCATTTTCGAATAGTTCCACAGGATTTCGTTGGGCAATGGCGGCATTTCCAGCCGCTACCAACAGGAGTGCATGCATCAACCGTGATGTCACATCATGGCCTTTAAGGCGTCATACACAAATCGTTGCTGACAAATCGTCGCGTCGTGACGTGTATGTCGGGCTTTAGCCATTACTTAATTGACCTCGCTGTCAACCCGCAAGTGTATATCATTTTATCGATTGTATTACTTATTGTTTATGTTTGTATGTAAGATTTATATAAAATATCCATCTAGAGCTGTACATACTTACTGTGTGGTTAAATCTAATTTCGAGACGAATCCGGAGCGAACGTTTATATTAGATCGTCATTCCCTAGTCGTGGGATATATAAATAAACGACCTAATAAAATATGACACCCGGTCTTTCGACCATTGCGTACTGCCAAAGCAAGGAAGGATAGAAGGGTGGAAGGAAGGAAAGAAGGAAGGAAGGATGGATGGAAGGAAAGTGGAAGGAAGGGATGAATGAATGAAAGAAGGAAGGGTGAAAGGAAGGAAGGAAGAGAGGAAGGAAGGAAGGAGGGAAGGAAGAAAGGAAGGAAGGATGGAAGGGAGGAAGGAAGGAAGGAAAGGAGGGAGGAAGGAAGGAAGTAAGGGAGGAAGGGAGGAAGGAAGGAAGGAAGGAAGGAAGGAAGGAAAGGAGGAAGGAAGGAAGGATGGAAGGAAGGGAGGGAGGAAGGAAGGAAGGATGGAAGGAAGGAAGGAAGGATGGAAGGAAGGAAGGGCGGAAGGAAGGAAGGAAAGGAGGAAGGAAGGATGGATGGAAGGAAGGAAGGGAGGAAGGAAGGAAAGGAGGAAGGAAGGAAAGGAGGAAGGAAGGAAGGAAGGAAGGGAGGAAGGGAGGAAGGAAGGAAGGAAGGAAGGGAGGAAGGGAGGAGGGAAGGAAGGAAGGGAGGAAGGGAGGAAGGGAGGAAGGGAGAAAGGAAGGAAGGAAGGAAGGAAGGAGAAAAGAAAAAAAGGAAAGTAAGAAGGCCGAGAGAAGAGGGAGTGATCTTCACAATATGCTCAGCCGTGTGTTAGAAAAAGAAATAAAAAATGTTGACGAAATAAAATTATATGTATAACAAACACACACCGCACACCGCACACCGCACACCGCGCACCGCGCACGCGCACACGCGCACACGAGCACACGCGCACACGCGCACACGCGCACACGCGCACACGCGCACACGCGCACACGCGCACACGCGCACACGCGCACACACAACTCCAAACACGTCCCCAAAACGCCTTTTGGAACAATTGCTAATACCATTACGCTGTACATACTTACTGTGTGGTTAAATCTAATTTCGAGACGAATCCGGAGCGAACGTTTATATTAGATCGTCATTCCCTAGTCGTGGGATATATAAATAAACGACCTAATAAAATATGACACCCGGTCTTTCGACCATTGCGTACTGCCAAAGCAAGGAAGGATAGAAGGGTGGAAGGAAGGAAAGAAGGAAGGAAGGATGGATGGAAGGAAAGTGGAAGGAAGGGATGAATGAATGAAAGAAGGAAGGGTGAAAGGAAGGAAGGAAGAGAGGAAGGAAGGAAGGAGGGAAGGAAGAAAGGAAGGAAGGATGGAAGGGAGGAAGGAAGGAAGGAAAGGAGGGAGGAAGGAAGGAAGTAAGGGAGGAAGGGAGGAAGGAAGGAAGGAAGGAAGGAAAGGAGGGAGGAAGGAAGGAAGTAAGGGAGGAAGGGAGGAAGGAAGGAAGGAAGGAAGGAAGGAAGGAAGGAAAGGAGGAAGGAAGGAAGGATGGAAGGAAGGGAGGGAGGAAGGAAGGAAGGATGGAAGGAAGGAAGGAAGGATGGAAGGAAGGAAGGGCGGAAGGAAGGAAGGAAAGGAGGAAGGAAGGATGGATGGAAGGAAGGAAGGGAGGAAGGAAGGAAAGGAGGAAGGAAGGAAAGGAGGAAGGAAGGAAGGAAGGAAGGGAGGAAGGGAGGAAGGAAGGAAGGAAGGAAGGGAGGAAGGGAGGAGGGAAGGAAGGAAGGGAGGAAGGGAGGAAGGGAGAAAGGAAGGAAGGAAGGAAGGAAGGAGAAAAGAAAAAAAGGAAAGTAAGAAGGCCGAGAGAAGAGGGAGTGATCTTCACAATGTGCTCAGCCGTGTGTTAGAAAAAGAAATAAAAAATGTTGACGAAATAAAATTATATGTATAACAAACACACACCGCACACCGCGCACCGCGCACGCGCACACGCGCACACGAACACACGCGCACACGCACACACGCACACACGCACACACGCACACACGCGCACACGCGCACACGCGCACACGCGCACACGCGCACACGCGCACACACAACTCCAAACACGTCCCCAAAACGCCTTTTGGAACAATTGCTAATACCATTACGATTCGTCCGATCCCAACAATCTTGATAATTGTTATTGTTTAAAAGCTTACGCTCTCTGCTATTCAAACATATAAGTAGTTTCCTGATAACCAGTCCTAAAATAAACTATAAACAGACCTACAACTGTGCCAGTTCCGGTGTCTTACAGACACTGCGAACGATGTTGGTTCGTCGACACAGTTAATAATAATAATAACATAACTTCTATTGCGCCTAAATCCTTGGAAGCCAAGCTCAAAGGCGCATAAAAACAAAAGGATTGATCAATCTCAAAATCAATAAGCAGTATTCCAGTTGTCAACAGATTGGTCAAGGCGCTAGGGAGCTACGGTGGATAAGCAAGGTTGTAAACATAAGTTTTTAAATGATGACGGAATTATGTAATATTTTCAACTGATCTGACACAAAGAGTTGGTGCAGCAACAGAAAAAGCCCTAGTTCCAAAGTTAGTGTTTACTCTAGGAACAAAAAGTAGGTCAGAACTAGATGATCGAAGCTGGATAGGGTTTCTTACAGGAGTAAGCAGTGAATGCAAATAAGATGGTTGCTTACTGGACAGTGCCTGGTAATGGTACATATCTTAATATTATAAGATATCGTACAGGAAGCCAATGCAAAGACTTCAAAAGTGGTACAGAGCGAGAAAAACGAGGACATTTTGTAACTACTCTTGCTAGAAAATTTTGGACACGCTCAAGTTTTGTGATATCCTTGCTAGCGATATTACAAAGGAGGGAATTGCAATAGTCAAGTCTGTTGCTAACAAGCGCTGTTGCAATAGTTTTAGCAACAGAAAATGACATATACCGGTGAATACGGCGAAGATCACGAACATGATAAAAACAGCAGCGACACGTTTGAGATATAGTAGGGTGTCTAAGGGATAGTATCGTTATTTGACGGATAAACGCATGAAAATTGGACCATATGTGTAACATTTCACAGCGATTCCGATTAGAGGGGGCTCCACGTCAGATTGTGTGTCATTGACCTTGAATTTCAAGGTCAAATGTTACTGAACGTGAAATACATCTTTTCAATACCATATCTGTTTTTGTATATAATTATGTACGAATGTATGTTTGTGATTATGTATGTATGCATGCATGTATGTGTGCATGGATGTGTGTCCATGACCTTGAATGTCAAGGTCAAATTATTGTTCACAAAAACATCCCTTGGGTTTTTGTTTATATGAAAATATGCATGTACTTATGAATGCATGTGTGTATGTAAGTATGTATATAGGTGTGTATATATGTGTATGTATGTATGTTATTTACCCTAAATGTCAAGGTCACGTATTATTGAAAGTGATATATATATATATATATATTATATATATATATATATTATATATATATATATTAGATATATATATATTTATAATGTATATATATATATATATATTTATAATGTATATATGTATATGAATGCATGAGTGCATTTATTCATGCATGCTGCACACACACACACACACACACACACACACACACACACACACACACACACACACACACACACACACACACACACACACACACACACACACACACACACACACACACACACACACACACACACACACACACACACAAACACACACACACACACACACACACACTCATATTTCCGCGGGTGTGCGTGGCTATACTATATTAGTAAATATTTATGTAAGTGTGGTTTTTATATTTTATTTCTTCGCTCAAGCCAACAATAATCACTTGTCACTTCTCGACACATTGACACCGCAAAAGCTCCCGGCACGCCTTGGTAGCTGCAGGAAGCGTTGACCAAAGAGTAGACCATGTCACATTCTCGAACACCCATCCAAAGTCCTTTGGGGACGACACATCTGGCCGAGCCACACAACTCAAAGACTTATACTTGCCTGGTAGATGTTCGCCTAACGTGTTGCAGCATACCATCAAAGGCGCAGTTTTTTTCGTGAAATGTTTTCGTCTTGCCTCGTTAACAGACGTTGCTGCACTTGACTTATCATACATTGTGATGACGAACTTCTCCATCAACTCAAATTTTGGACTAGCCACGTCTAATTTGGCATACGGTGACCTTGCTATGCCTCTGTCACACCAGGAACTTCAGACCAAGTCTTCCAAGGCGACCTTTCACCACGTCATGACATGGAATATCAGGAGTCCCTTAGCCTTCCGCTCTCCAAGGCTGTCAGAAACGGTGTTGACGTGTATGTTTCTAAAATTTCGCCCTCTTCCGAATGCCACCCACAGTTGGAAGTTACCGACGGTCGCATACTTCTAGCTCTCGTAAAATGCCTGTATGTGTGACACCCGTCAATATTTACAAATGACGGCAAGCATTACTCCGCAAACAGGTCACACAGGCAAATTGCTGCCAAAGATCCTTCCGCTTATTCATATCATCTAAAAATCCACCATTTTACAGTCAACACCTTCTACAATCACACAAGAGAATCTGCCCACTCAAATGCACTTATGTTACAGCATGTGAATTTTGTAAAAAAACTCATTTCTAAAAAATACACCGCATTTTTCTTCATTTTTCTAGAACATGATCCCAAACATCGTCAACGCTGCATGGGGCAACGTCTTCAAGTTCGCCAGGTGACCGTAGTTCAGCATCATGTAGACGCTACTAATTCCCGATAATTAATTTTACCTATTTAGAAGTAGGCCTTGAAGTAAAACAAAATAGGCCAGCATATACACTTAGCTTGCATATATGCACAAAAACAGTCGCCCAGCTGAAGAATACAAATTTCCCATCATTGCCATTTGACCTTGACATTTTCAGGTTACTGACATGTAACCTTGACATTCACGGTCAAGAACACATCAGATTTGCATGCGTACAAAAAGAGCGGTGGTACTGAAAAATAATATGATGTTAATTATCGTTATTATCATATAAAAAAAACAGGGATGTTTTTGAGAAAAAATTGGCCTTGGCATTCAAGGTCATAGATATACATACATGCCCACATACATGCAAACATACATAATTATACACACACATTCGTACACATATACAAAAACAGTGGTAGTATTGAAAGAGATATATTTCACTTTCAGTAACGTTTAACCTTGAAATTCAAGGTCAAGGACACAAAATCTGACGTGGAGCCCCCCCCCCCCCCTCTAATCGGATTCGCCGTTAAATTTTATATATATGGTCCCATTTTCGTGCTTTTATCCGGCAAGTAACGACTAATATGTGTTGTCGGAAATTGAAGTTACTATCAAAGATCATTCCTATGATTTAGGCACCACCAAGAAGCCTCTATTTGGACAGGAGGCGTCAATGAGCGAGAAAATGGGAGTCTACAATGAAGGTTTTTGTCCGCCATTCGGGAGGCAAGCGCATGCGCCTGCGGGACCGGCAGTGCGCGATGTTAGCGTAGAGAAGGAGTGTTGATTTTGTTCGGCAAGGCATTGCCAAAACAGACAGTCGTCACGTCCCGATATTGCTTTTTTCCGTTTTCGAAGTAGAAAAGATAGGTAAGTTATGTGTCTGTAATAAGATACTATACATAAAGTACAAATGTCTACTGTAATAGCATATTACGAAGGTTTATGATACCACACGGCGCTCGAAGTCACATGTGTCTACATTTGTGTGTGTATTGAATTTTTTTGCAACTAAAGATGATGTGAAACCAATATTTTTTAAACAAAATGTATGCTTAAAATGATGTTGAATTAGGGAGAGAACGAACAAAATACGGTAGTATGATTTAGGCCAATATAAAAACTTAATATAATGCAGATTTACCGAATGTTTGCTGAACTCATTCAGACTCAGTCGGCGATATATCGTATGACGTACGATGCTAAGGACGCTAGTAAATAATTGGTATAGTTTGTCTTTTTGCAATATGTTTTGAACAAAATACACGCATAAACGTTATTGAAACGACATGGAATTATGGAAAGAACAAACATTTAGGTAGCATGTCATTTAGAACAATAATACGGTTTTGAGTTTTAAATTCGCCAGTGACACTGTAGTATGTCTTCACTTCAGTTCACTTTCCTATAACCCGTAAGGATCGTTGGGGCACCACCGACGACTTCGTAACCAGCTCTATCCACGTTTCCCTGTTCTCCACAGCCCTCTAGGAGTCGGCGAACTCCAGTCCTGTCCACTCTTTGATGTTGTCTTCCCACCTCTTTTTCTGTCCACCTCTTCTTCTTCCCCCTCTCACGGTACCTTGCGAGATGGTCTTTGCAAGGCCAGATGATCGTGAGATGTGGCCGTACAACTTCAGTTTACGCTTCTTGGGGTCTTCGTATGGTCCGATGGCTTGTTTGATCTTGTTGCGAACGTCATCGTTAGTGGACATGACAAGGGAGCGCATCAGCCTTATTTTCGAACTGACATTGATGTTACTGTCGTTCCATATTGGTTTCAACCTTGTAAGTGCTGCTGTTGTCTGTGCAATCCTGGCAAGTATCTCAGGTTTGGAACCCTTGTCTGTGATGATTGATCCAAAGTACTTGAAGCTTGTTACTGTCTCTGTCCGTTAACTTTGATCTCTGTGTTAATGCCTTGTGTGTTGTTTGTCACCAGTTTGGTCTTTTCGGCGCTGATCTCCATGCCGTATGCTCTTCAAGGCATTCCATCAAGTTGACTAGTAGTCAGGGGCTTATTCTAAAAAAAACTCGATTGTTCATATCTTTCTACAAGCACCATTTTTGGATCCGCATTAGATATGGCCAAGACATTAATTTTTTCGCGGGAGCCTAGTTGAGCTCCCGCTGTGGCGGCCATATTGGACATGTTCAATATGGCCGCTGTCCAGAGATAGGCTGTGTAATAACTTGAGAACCAAAAGTAGTAGAACCATAAATGAGACCACTTTTTGGTTTTTCGAGAATGGGGAACCCATTTCTGGTGTTATGTGGCCGATTCCAGGTCGAGGTCACATGATAAAATCACATTCAAAGCTTTTCTGGCTCAAAATAAACTTTTCTTGAGCATAGGATCACTGTATACAGCGTTATATCGCAAGCATGTTATCCAAATTTTATCACGATATTAATGTCAATGTCTTGCAATAATTAATATAACATATGTTTTGACAATTGATGCTCCTAGTGGGAAATGTACCCTAGTTACTGTCGGCTTAAGACTTAGGCATACGAGCTTGGAGTATGCTTATTCTGCGTCCATTGATATACGCATTGGTCATGACAGATGTATCTAAGTTCTGTTAGTGTGATGTTTCTCATCTATGTCTTTCTAACGAGTAACATGTTCGTACGTCCCGGGTACCAAATGAAAATGTGCTTAAGTCTTAATCTGGCCAATCACCTTGCTACATAAGGTCACGTGACGCCAAAATGGCTGATGCAGATAATGTAGTGGGATAATGTGGCAGCTGAAAATGATTTAAATAATAGATAAAACGGTCAAGATGCACTCCCCTGAAATTGTCTGCAAAGAAAATAACGTTTTGTAAAGACGCAGGAATAGGGCGGGCACTGTGTTAGCACAAACCTATAATTCCTCGCAGATCGACCAAGGTGAAGCTCTCTTATTGATCCGGGGCGCTATGGCACTAAGAAAGCGAATCCTCAAGAAACAAGAGCCATTCAATAGTTCCTTCTCGCCCCATTGACTCAGTTCGCCTGTAGAAGAAACAGTGTTGAGTTTCTTCAATGTTGTTCTTCAGGGTGCTAATAGCAATATCGATAACTCTAGTCGGGTTCAATCCGAAAGCGATGCTGCATTGGGTACTAGGGGCAAATATCGCGTGCATCTTTTCCAACTGCTGATATACAACACGGTCAAGTATGCATCTTTGTCAGACAACACTGTAATTCGTCACAGTAAGGAGCGTGAAACTCCATTTCTGCTCTACCATGGTATCAAACTGCATAGAGACACTAGACTCGAGCACAACATACAGAATTCCCATCGCCTTGGCCTCTCTGTCTCATATGACCGCGTGATGGAAGTCAAGGTGCAGGTCGCTCGCGCTATCTGCAAGCGGCACGCTGAGGAAGAGATTGTTCTACCCAGGAATCTGTGACTTTCTGTCTTCACCACATATGACGTAGACAGCCTGGACAGTAACAAGACAGGTAACTTGTCGAAATCAACAAAAACTACCCTTTCGTGTCTAGATGCGGCGAAGGAAAGATTCGACCAACACACAGTAAAATCCCCGGTGCTAAAGTAAAAGATGACGCATGGGTATCGCATGTTGCGGGAATGTTGGAAAAGGGTTAGCTGGAGAAGGGTGATGTGGTCACATGGGCGGGTTTCAACTCGCAGCTCATGGATGATGCGTCTATCAAGCCTCAGGCAGAATTCGGTATTCTCCCCTTATTTCCTGATAAGGCCGCCTCTCCATCTATGATGAAGCATACAATGGAGATAGTGAAGGAAAACACCGATTTCATCAACCCCGGTTAGACCCCTGT
>OZ023214.1:40991682-41126682 GCA_963995525.1 Escarpia spicata
AGAAGAAACAGTGTTGAGTTTCTTCAATGTTGTTCTTCAGGGTGCTAATAGCAATATCGATAACTCTAGTCGGGTTCAATCCGAAAGCGATGCTGCATTGGGTACTAGGGCAAATATCGCGTGCATCTTTTCCAACTGCTGATATACAACACGGTCAAGTATGCATCTTTGTCAGACAACACTGTAATTCGTCACAGTAAGGAGCGTGAAACTCCATTTCTGCTCTACCATGGTATCAAACTGCATAGAGACACTAGACTCGAGCACAACATACAGAATTCCCATCGCCTTGGCCTCTCTGTCTCATATGACCGCGTGATGGAAGTCAAGGTGCAGGTCGCTCGCGCTATCTGCAAGCGGCACGCTGAGGAAGAGATTGTTCTACCCAGGAATCTGTGACTTTCTGTCTTCACCACATATGACGTAGACAGCCTGGACAGTAACAAGACAGGTAACTTGTCACGCGGTGATTTCCATGGGATAGGCATTACTGCAACTAATCACCGTTCGAGAGAGAACTCTGGCGTTCGTCGATCGGAAATCACACTTGATCCGTCTGACACGTCAAAACCCAAGTTACCTGACAGCTACGTGATTGTTCCTCCTGTCGAAATCAACAAAAACTACCCTTTCGTGTCTAGATGCGGCGAAGGAAAGATTCGACCAACACACAGTATAATCCCCGGTGCTAAAGTAAAAGATGACGCATGGGTATCGCATGTTGCGGGAATGTTGGAAAAGGGTTAGCTGGAGAAGGGTGATGTGGTCACATGGGCGGGTTTCAACTCGCAGCTCATGGATGATGCGTCTATCAGCCTCGGGCACAATTCGGTATTCTCCCCTTATTTCCTGATAAGCCGCCTCTCCATCTATGATGAAGCATACAATGGAGATAGTGAAGGAAAACACCAAGTTCATCAACCCCGGTTAGACCCCTGTCCTTGACGCCGATCAGCTTCTCTAAGTCATATGCAAACAATTGCAGTGGCAATTTCCCGACATCCTGGGCGAGCATAAGTTCATCATGCAGGTGGGAGCCTTACATATCGAGGATAAGTGCTAGCTGATGATGGGCAAGATGCTACGAGGGTCTGGCTGGGACACTGCTCTCAATCAGGCGAACGTCCTCTCCTGTGGTCGCGCTCAGTCCTCTCTCTCTCTCTCTCTCTCTCTCTCTCTCTCTCTCTCTCCTCTCTCTCTCTCTCTCTCTCCCTCTCTCTCTCTCTCTCTCTCTCTCTCTCTCTCTCTCTCTCTCTCTCTCTCTCTCTCTCCTCTCTCTCTCTCTCTCTCTCTCTCTCTCTCTCTCTCTCTCTCTCTCTCTCTCTCTCTCTCTCTCTCTCTCTCTCTCTCTCTCTCTCTCTCTCTCTCTCTCTTCTCTCTCTCTCTCTCTCTCTCTCTCTCTCTCTCACTCTCTCTCTCTCTCTCTCTCTCTCTCTCCTCTCTCTCTCTCTCTCTCTCTCTCTCTCTCTCTCTCTCTCTCTCTCTCTCTCTCTCTCTCTCTACTGATGTGCCGCTACGTACGCCCGCTCGTTGAGAGAGGGCGACTTCCTTCTGTACGTCCAGGTATGCGATGAGCTTTGTACGTGGTTCTTTGTTTTTGACCAATTATGCCCGCTGGTTGCCGATTCACGTCGCTCCAATATATATATATATATATATATATATATATATTTAGCCACAATGTGACCTTATCAAGTGACCTCGACCTAGAATCAGCAACTAACACCGGAAATGGATTCTCCATACTCGAAAACCCATAAAAAGTGGTATAATTTATTGTTCTACTACGTTTTGTTCTCAAGTTATTGCACAGACTTACTCTGGGCGGCAGCCATCTTGGTTTTGTCAAATATCCCATTTGGATCATTTGGGAAAGTCTACGAGACCAGCAAACCATGCATTAGTCTTCATGGTCAAAGGGCTGCTTGGTGGATGGAAGCAACCGATCGGATATTTCCTTTCGACAGGTGTCACTCCAGCAGACAAGCTTGAAGGAGTGTGCACAAAGTGAAGAGTGTAGAACATAATCCAAAAGTGGTGGTATGTAACCAAGGGTCAAATAAAGTTGGCCTATGCAAGCGACTGGGAGTTAATCGCGATGCGCCGTACTTTGTCCACGGAGACGAAAACGTTTATGCCATGCACGACCTACCACATCTGCTAAAACACCCGATCTAATCTAGAAAAAGAAAGTACATCTTTGATGGAGTGAATGGGCCCAAGAAAATTTGTTAGACGTATTTAAGACAGTTTTATGATCTTGACTCCCGACTACGCATCAGGATAGCCAATAAATTGACAATAGGTCAGTTCGAGTTGAACAGCTTCTCAAAGATGAGAGTTAACAAGGCAGCACAGGTGTTGAGCCAATCGGTAGCGGCTGGTGTTTACACCCACGCATCGCTTGGATAGCTTCTAGGGGAAGCTGTGCATACAGCAGAGTTTGTTGAAACAGTCGACATGTTTGAGGCATTCCACTGCTGAACATTCGAAGACACAAAACAACTGAGAAGACCCCTTTAAAACAGATATGGACATATGTCATTCTTTGACAATTGTATGCCTATGCGTGAACATCTTAAGGTGGTAGGTGCAAGCGATGTCATTTTCATTAAAGGATGACTTCTTGTCATTGCATGCCTCAATCAACTGTGGGCTCACCTGAAGGAGACCACTGACACAAAGTCTTTATACATCTCTCGTGTCAATCAGGACATTTGTTTTCTGCAATTCGTCGCTAACGTGGATTTTCAGACAACCCTTCGACAAAGGAGTTTCGTTGTGCACTCAGAATGGTAATGGTCACACAACTCATCAAACCATCTGATGAGGCCAACTGCTCACCAGACTCGGACAAGTTTGTGCTGACGCTGCAATTTCTGACAAACAAGAAGCAATCGCATGCACGGCAACATAGTGAACCTATGCATTCTACTAGAATGTATGTGCCAGATCTTACCTTCAACCTCCCTCAGCAAAACATGCTTGCGTATATCGCAGGATACCTCTGCTGCCGAATTTTGAGAGTACACCAACTGCTCTCCACGTGTCATACCTGCAGAGAAGTGCTGTTGGCCGACGATGCTGTTGTACCTGTTCAATTGTTCACCCATTTCAAGTCATTTGATACTTCAAAGTCTGACTTCGATTCATTGATGGTTCCGTTTCAGAAGTTTCTACACTTCTGCACGCAATGTGAGAATGTGTTCAGCACAGAATTCGATAAGGAAGCATTGCACGATCAGGCTGCTTTCAATAAACTTCCTGTATGCAGAGAGCGAGTTAAGTTGCAGATTGTTGCTGTTTTTGTGAATGTTCGAATACACTATGCACTGACGTTCATGAACATGAAACTGAAAAAATGCACACAGAAAAGGATGTGCAGAAAAGTGCTAAACATTACACACAAATAAGCCAACATAACATTTTGGCAGCAACATGATGTTGACGACATCTGCCACATTCTGAAAAGATGCGTCTTGTTGAAACACGTACAGACCATCATGTATGCTCCGAGCCAGTGGAGTCGCTCTGTAGATCCGGAGGACGTTGTACAATTATATCTCCAGGATTTACATTCGATGAGTGCCGATCTTGTCACCTTCCCCACATGTGTCATGAATCGTTCTGCCTCAGCGTTCGCTCGTGGCCACAGTGGAGTAATCAGTTGGTATTTGAAATTCATGTGTTTTGCGAACGAAGGTATGACACTATTGGCGCTTGCATAGTGGACTATTTCGATTGCAGGATATCTTGAGAATTTGTCAATCATTACCAACAGGTGATAGGTCAAAAACTTCAACGATTACATTAATATATTTCATTTTATATAATAATAATAATAATGACAAACTTCTATAGCGCCTAAATCCCCAGGAATCTGAGCTCAGAGGCGCAACATACAAAACTCATTGGGCAAAATCGTTAACAGGGACAAGCAAGAGTCGTCATTAGAGCAAGGGACCGCCGAAGGTTAGGGTGGGAATGCAATTTAAAATAAATAAGTCTTTAGTTTTTTACGGAAGGTATTTATAGTCTCAGATGATTTTAAAGCGACAGGGAGTTGATTCCAGCACGTTTGCCGATATTAAGCTTGGTTTTCGGAACAAAAAGTCGTTGTGAAACAGATGATCTGACATTCCTGGGGATATCGGAAAAACGAAGGAGGCTAAACAAATAGGATGGGTGTTGCGTAGAAAGGGTACGATATGTGATAATTGTTAATTTGAATTGTATTCGATATGTAACTGGAAGCCAATGCAACTGCCTAAGTAGGGGCAGAGATGGTGAGAAACGAGGTGCTTTTAGTACTACACGTGCTAAAAAATTCTGTACACGTTGGAGTTTAGCTCCAGTTACGTCCTTTTTAGCAATATCATTTAGGAGTCAGTTGCAGTAGTCAAGGCAACTGCTAATTAGAGATACTGATATTGGTTTAGCAGTAGATAAAGACAAATGACGCCGAATTCGGCGGAAATCACGTATATGATAGAAACAGGATTTGAGAAATGTTCTGCTTAAAGCTGAAATCACTGTCAAAGATAGCACCTAGATTACGAACAGTATCTGATGGTGATATATCATTACCAAGCAATTTAATTGGAAAGTAGTTAACAACCTTGTTTCCTTGTTATTTTGTGCCAATAATAATTATATAAGTTTTATCTGGATTTAGTTTCAATTTACTTGCTTCCATTCACAGCAAGATGTCAGTGAGACAGTCATTTAAAGTTGATAGAGATGTATGTGTGTCAGTTGCTGAAAGAAATATATACACCTGTGTGTCGTCAGCATACAAATGATGATTAGTTATGACCCGACTAAGGGATGTAGTGTATAAGCTAAACAGAACAGGGCCAAGGACAGAACCTTGTGGGACATCAAATGGAAGAAGTTCTGGACAAGACAGTGAGCCAGATATGTTATTGCTTTGGCATCGGTCTGAAAAATATGAACTAAACCACTGAAGATAAATGCCAGATATACCAAAATGTCTATTAAGGTGATGTAAAAGAATGTCGTGATCTATTGTATCAAAAGCAGCTGATAGATCTAGTAAGGTGAGAGCAGTCAATTTGCTATTATCCATATTGCATACAATGTCATTGTGTATTTAAAAAAGAGCAGTCTCAGTTGAATGAAATCGCTTATATGCAGATTGTTGATAATTTGATAAATGCTGTGAATAAATGTGTTCATGGAGTCGATTTGCAACAACCTTCTCCAATACTTTCGATAGAAAAAAATAAGATTTGAGATAGGACGGTAATTTTTTTAGGTTATTTTTGCAGTCTTTGTTTTTTAAAAGAGGATTGACAAGAGCTTGCTTGAATTCGTGTGGAACAACACCATCCTGCATTGACATATTTATAATTTCTGTAATAGGATAAACCAGTTGATCAATGCAACTCTTCAGTAGAAATGTTGGAAAAGGGTCAAGACCACACGATTTGTTAGGACACTTTTGTATGATAGTGCGAATTTCACTTGTAGTTGCAGGTGTAAAACATTGCAGTATTATCAACAATCGGCTGTTCAGTAAACTTGTAATGAACGTCATTAATGACAAAACGTGATCGAATGTAAGTAATCTTATCCGTGAAATATTTTGAAAACATGTTGCATAATGTATCCAATAAAGAGGTATCAGGCAATACTTTTGGTTTCTCCCGATGAAGGACACTATTGATGGATTTCCACATTTGGCAAGGGATGAACGGCTACCTAGTACCAAATTCTTTCAAGATATCGACGGCGACGTTTTGCTTGTACTATGTCAAATGACATCCATGGTGACGGTGGACGAACGTTTACTTTGGGGGGGGGGGCATGTTTATCAAGAAGATTATTTAGTGTAACGTAGAACTGGTTTACTAGCTCACACAGTGTAGTTTGTCGATGAATTAAGATATCTGAATTTGCAAGGTTCTCACGAAGAATGTCTATATTAATGTCATGTATCGGTCAGAAAGTAATGAACTGTTGTGCTGGTCTTGACTCGACTTTGAGACACAGATCAATAATTATAGTATGATGATCTGATAATCCATCAGTAACAGATACTGCCTTGATGTTATTGCGGTTTGACCTCTAGTGATAAACCAGTCGAGCCAATGCCCATGGATATGAGTAGGGAATGTGACATGCTGTTGTAAGTCAAATGTTTGAAGTGCATCCATGAATAGCCTAGTATTAAGGATAGGTAAATCAACATGGATATTGAAATCACCTAGAATATATAATTCTTCATGTAATTGTAATGTTGTTTCAAGAAAATCTTGAAATTCATCAAAAAATGTACTTGTATTTCCAAGAGGACGATATATGCAAATAAAATTAGCAGACATAGATTAATCTTTTATAAGAACACACAATGCCTCGAAGCTGTGGTATACAGGCGAATGAAGAATTTCTACCTTGAACAAATCTGAAACTAGAAATGCTACACCACCTCCTCTACCTGACTTGCGTGGATGATGGTATAGAGAAAAGCCAGGAGGAGTGATGTCAGCAAGATAGGAGACAGTATAATTTTTTTGTCAACCATCTCTCAGTCATTGCTAAAATATCAATATGTTTTGATGCTAGTAAATCAGAAAGGGCAGCAGATTTGTAACGAACATATCTAAAATTGCTAGTCGCACAGCGTATATTATGAAACGTTTTTGGACCAGGATTAATTGACACATCACCTGCCAGAAGGAGAATAATAGATAATTTAAAAGATGGATTACAACCTGATTTTTTCCCTAAGCTTTTGTGCGGAAATAGACCAAGACAGGAAGTTTGTAAAGGAGGGATTTTGGCAAAACTTATCTGTGCACTATTTTGAACGAATACTCTATTTCATCTTCACTAGAGTAACATTTGTCTTAAAAAATTACAGGTAGACACAAAAAACATATCGTTACCATGAAGAGAAAACACATTTTGTATAAATACTTAAATCAATGTCGACCTAAAAGGCTTACTGAGATATAATTAATACATTACACTGAAAATAACGAATTAGAAAGAGGTTGCAAAGACCAAAACTAAGTGCAGCTGCAGGGAAAGGAGTCACAATATATTTATGTATGAACTAATAATGATTTAGTTAGTTAGCTATTTCCGACCAGGGCCGACTCTAGTCTCTACAGTGTGACTCCTAGGCCTGTTAGATGGAGGAATATCAGATTACAGATACTGAAGCTCAGCCTTCAATAAAACAACAAACAAGGAAAACAGTGTATTTATACATAAATAAGCCTGAAGTAATATTTTAAGAGCTTGTTATAATAAAAAAAGACGACGATACGTAGCATATAAAACATGTATCATGTATAACTGAACATAAACATCCGCTAGAATAACAGAAAGTGTATCCTTTCAAACGATACCAAGGTCGTCGTGATAAAACGAGCTGTGAGCGTGCTAGCGACCGTAGAATTTCACGTTTTAGACGCGTTTGGAGTTGTTCATTTTTCGCTCGCTTATTTATTTTTTATATTATACAATACTGTTTGAAATAAATGTAGGTTAAGTGTTTAATTAGCTGTTAATCAACTATCAAATAAAGACAAATTAATCAAATATTATAAACATGTAGTAATAAAACAATTACACATGTCCAACCTTGGCTTACCACCTTTTTGGAACTCTTACCCCTTGAGCGAGTCAACAATACCGTTATTACTAAACTCCAGATTACGGCATTTTTGAACGACCGTTTAATCGCATATATTTTATTGATAACATTTAACATACGCTATGCCTTAGCTTGCGAACAGTTGAGTAAAATCAAACGTATGACAAGCAATACTTTATAGATGAAATTATCTGCATGTGTATGGTTGAAGTTGCATCTTCTTGATAAGCTTCAACATACGAGGCTTTGTCACAGTTAGGGCACATCGCAGTAATATCCAATTATTTGATTTAATGTTGATCCTTGTAGAAATGTCAATTGCGATGCGAACTGTGAGAACACTGTCAGAAAGTACTGGGTATTCAGTATTCACCACCAGCTTTTTGTGAGAGCAGTACCAGGTCCGTATCATGAAAGTTTCTTTCCGCGTGCTATCTTCTCGCAAGTTAAGTCTTTTATCTTTGCGACTCCTCCGTCCACTGAAAAAGTATCACTATCCATGCATTCTTCACACAGTTTTCCAGACTTGGGAAACTGTCCAAGAATGGCCTCTTCGGTGGAATGTTTGTGCAGCGTTATACCATCAGCAAACGGACACTGCGCCTCGTTCTCTTCACGTGGTGTTGGCAGTTTGGGGAACATTGAGACTTCATTAGCCTGAACTTCATATTAGTAAAACAGGATTTGCGAAGGGAGCGGAATTTGGCTGTTCTCTCCTTTCCATGAAGATGATGTTTTCTTAATTCAAACATACAATGAAATGTTGTCCCCATGACAACCAGCGAACCTCCATATGGAAGAGGAGAACATTGAAATAGGCTGCAATCTTTTCTCATTCACTGAAAATTCTGGAGTTCGTGACATCTCGTGGTAAACAAACAGTCCTCTTTTACAGAGTCGCTTTTTAGGTACAAGCAATTGTGCACGGCAGACAACATAATGTTGATTCGTTCAATTGAAGCGCAAAGCATCGAGGAATTTATTAACTCTTCTGCAACAAAAACGGCGTTATCTAAAAAGTTATATATATCTTCTCAGCGATCCAATTCCCACGGTCGTATTCTAAAGTTATATCTGGTTCACCTGCCTCTCTTGTTCCTCGCCAAGGACGAGCTTCGATGCTTCAACTAGACATGGCTTGGTGAGAACCTCTCCGTTCTGTGTTTTGTTATCATAGCATGCATAAGAAATCTCATTTTGTTATGTAAACTCTCAATTACTAGGTACATTTGGGGACTACTTACTTTCAGTATGAGCCGTTCGTAAATGCGGGTACGTAATTCCATGGCATGTCTTCAATGTATCGTGCTACAAGAGCGTTGTTGTGGTGAATTAATTACTGCAAAATCCACACTCTAAAAAGCTCGTGTTATTCCCCAAAAATGTACAAATTACCCCCAGGGAGTAATTACCTGCAGGTTAAATACCGCTGCCCTAAAACATGCATCACAGCTACCTGCGGATGTACTGCCGACCGGGTGCCCGTGCTAGTCTGCGATGTGACTACGAAGCAGTTATCGCGCGCAAAAGTGAATAGTGAAAACAATCCAACGACGGATGGTCGGGTGTGGAAACTTTGTAATGAACATTTACAAAAATACCTAAACGTCTCTTATGTCGAGGCGCTACAACGTATAACCTTCACAACAACCCTGTAACGCCTGGGACATTGTTTACACTAATGCATTACATTGCATTATTACATCCGGGCATTGCACTAGGGGCCTAATGCTGCGTTTCAATCACCTCGTATATACCGTGAATATTACTTCGTAACCCCTATTTGAGACTGGCAAACGAAAGAGCTGTCTATAGACAATCCATCAAGGTCCTGAAATGGATAAGCAAACCCAAGAGAAAACCCCTATTTGACCCAGTTTCATAAATTTAAAAGTGGTAAACTGGAGGAGCTCGTGAACTTTCCAGTTCGCCAAGTCGTGCTTACGATATAAACGAGCCCATTGGAACGCGGCATAATACCCCGGACATCGCCGGATGTTACATCTACTCTAGAATTGAAAGTGGTGCGTGTGTGCGTGTGCGTGCGTGCGTGCGTGCGTGCGTGCGTGCATGCCTGTGTTTGCGTTGTGCGTTATTTTCATTGTGGACGATGCACCTGTTGCCAAAGTGTGCAGTCATAATAAAATCATCAAGCAAGAATAATAACGCTGGTGCTGTCAGACTATGTATAAATCTTGCCCGGATGCAGGGCATTGGCAACAGGTGTACCGTCCACAAGAACAGTGATATCCTTTATTGTGACACAATTTATGCGCAAACCGTTTGCAACTGTTTCTGTGTATTCCATTGTGCATTTGCCAGACAACATGTCCAGCCAAACAAAAGAGCATTTTAAAATTAGACCCAGCTTTCCAAGAATACCGATGCCTGCGCAGCGTTAAATAAATGATAGTTACTGTTGATTCCGAAAGCAAAATTACTTACGGCACCATGTGAAAGTGCGGAAATAGAAATGAGATTTGTCCGTGTTGCAAATGTCGACATCTCCTAAATTTATAGGAGCCTACTGACCACGAGGTGCCGACATTATATCACTCATTGGTACTTTGAAGTAAAAGTGCTACATTTTCTGTATTATTTTTAAAATTAAATTTAACAGAACGAATCTCCGGATATAGTTCGTGTACTCTTCATTACTTGTGCACTTTTTCCAAAGATAATATTCTAATATGAATAATAATGCTATATTAGTAACAAGTAATTACAGTGGCGAACATTGTGCGCTTTGCCCCAATAACGCATGACGTATCTATTTTATTGGATGTTAAACATATTCTCTCCCTCAACGACCTCTGCCCTATTTCATTTGTAGCAATATTCAAACAAACATGACTAAACTGTTAACACATCAACCCATGAACATGTATCATGTTTATTTGTCAACTGACAAATGTTCGGATTTGTTCCTTAACCAGAATCGCAGTAGGGACGACGCTCCGGTGCAGTCCTGATGGGCGCAGTTTCCGCAATCCTGATACAAAATCCATTGCTCCCTGTTCCAACTGAACGCCTCGTCACACACAATGCGTTGACACTGGTCAACAACGTCATCTTCTTCATAGTTGCTATCGCCCCGATTTGACTTTTTAGGGTCTCCTTTCTCCAATAAATGTTCTTTCTCTCGTGCTCTTTCCGTCTTTCTCAACGATCGTTCTCTTCTATGGTGAGGAGGTCAGTACGTAGGCCATATTCCTAGCTGCCGCCTTGCGGGTTTTCTTGACCTGGGGAAAACATATCATTGCATGCGCAATTTCATCATGGAAGGCGAGGGGGACAACTAAATTGTTATTTCACATTTTGGCTTATACCAAATATTTACGCTGTAAAATCGGTTAAATCTGTTCGTTTTCTTATTAAACAATATAGCCAAAATATCCAAATTTATATAACTTACTTGGCGTGCTTCGTCTTTTCAATCGAACGTGATCGAACTGGTTAGACATTGTGGTGTATACGCTGATCGGTAAACGGTGGCACAAGGCCGTTCTGCAGAGACAGCAGGGGTACGCTTTGCCCTGGGGGGAGCGCTTTGTTCCACATTACTCTACACATTTTTTATGCAGTATAGTGAGATCATCTGCAGAAAGATTGCACGGCAACTAACCATATATTTTTTAGTAAGACGATGCACTATGCTTACGTGAGGGCTTTCTTCAGAGACCAAATAATCGAGATCATAAAGTGATCTGGACAGCCTGAAGACGTGCATCCCGTTGAACATGTATGGCAGATTCCGAAGCCAAAGGTGCAAAGGGAGATGGTTTTACACGCTTGAGAAAACTTGCCGCCCATGAAATTCGGTGTGTGAGTGAGTGAGTTTACGTGTGTGTGCGAGTGCGTGTCATAGTACCCGTCTAGCTGATTTTAGAGTCTCTGTGTACATGACTTGCAACCGTCGTCATGAAGAGCCGCTAGCTGATCTCTCATGGGAGTGTAGATGTCACAGACGCGCCCACCCTATCCACTTAATAGGCGACTGACAACAGTCTAGTTATTTATCCATTGTCCAGAATTAAGTCAACGTCTAATGTTTGTACCAACACTTGTACCAAGAACAACCAAGAAAGGAATATCCTGTTACATAGCTGTCTATCGTGCGGTGTGTGTACGCGAACAATTAACAAATACAACAGTGAATCGGAAAATGACAATTGTCGGAACTGGCAACACTTACCTTAAAAGCTCTCTGAAGCCTGGGGCATGGTATCTATACTGTGCCTATTTCGCCAAGCATTCGAACAGCAGGGGGAATTAACGAGAACCATTAGCGTGCCAGTTAGGTAAAAGCTGTAAGACGTCATGTCCTCTGTCGTTGTTTGTGATAGTTTCACAATTTATTAGGCTTTAGTAAAATGACTGCTTCGAGTACAACATTCACCCACACAAAGCAGACTTCCTTAAACGCACACAACGAGCCGTGTAACGTGTATAACAGAAATATACACACGCACGCAAACACACTCAATCACACACTTGCACGCACATACGCACGCATCTACGCGCGCGCGCGCGCGCCACACACACACACGCACACCACACATAGAAGCCAAACGCAGGCAGGCATGCACGCACTCACTCGCGTACGCAGGCACGCACGCGCGCACACACACACACACACACACACACACACCATGACGTCATGCACAACATGGTATACGTATAAGTACGCATGCAGAGACGTTACACACCATCATACACGTGGACACATACTTGCAATAACAAAATAAATTACTCCACCATACACAAAATAGAGGATCATTGCGCCACTAAAAAGAGGATATTGCGCCACTATGGAGTCCCTCAGAAGAAAATGTCAAGAAGAAGCTGATTAGGACGCCGCTATGGTGCAAAACAGTGGGGGGTTAGAAAAAGAAAGCAGAAATCTAGGACCAGTATCGAGGCCAGCTTCACCCCGGACATTCGGGGAATCAAAAACGAACATCACTCGCATCTGGCGATATCCCACAACAGATGTGACTAAATCACTTGTGCACGCTTTCGTCATATCTAGATTGGATTACGGGAACGCGCTACTGGCTGGACTACCACGTGACCACATTCACAAACTCCTGCGAATCCAAAACACGGCAGCTAGAATTATCACGTTCATTTATGTGTTCATATGTCTGAACGGGACGGCGCCGCTGTATCTTGCCAACCTGTTAACCAGGCACTGTCCGGGACGCACACGTTCATCTGAACAACTTTTACTTGAAATTCCACGAACGAACCTGGTCAGTTTCGGGGACAGGTCCTTTCGTGTGATTCGACCTCGACTACGGAAAGCACTGCCTATTGCTATCAAGTGCAGCAGAACTCTGTCGGCGTTCAGAAATACACTAAAGACGCACATGTTCAAATCTCAATATTGCTGACATTTTTAACATTTAATTTCATTTGAAGAAATTGTACTGCATATCTTACTTTTATACATATAGATATATTATTTTGAAATAGAGTAATAATAGGTATAATTTATCTAATTTTATTATTTAGTCTTTAATTAATAGTTTTAATATAACTAACTTAATTTGTTCTACATTTTATCTGAAGTATCTTGTTTTGCAGGTTTTATTAGTATACATAGAATACCCTGATTGAATTTTATTGTACAGCGCTTTGAGCTGGATATTGCGCTCTATAAATATTATTATTATTGTGACTAACCATTATTATAAAAACGTAGAAAAAACAACCTCCCAACGTGATTAACTACACTATTAGTTAGAATATTCATACTAATAAAGATACATTTCACATTACAAATTAAACTTAGTCAGACACGTTGATGCACGACAAAGTTGCTACGTGCCACTTCACGGTTGATAACTTGAAAAATAGATCACGAGTGAAGACAGCTGATATTCAAGGCAGAACAGATTTTTTGTCAAAACAAACACTGCAGACGGATTCAGCTAAAAATGGATATGTCTGCCGCACGCCTGCAATGATGAATCAGGCGCGATGCTGCGCGATTAAGAACAATAGTATTAAGTATACTATAATATTATTAATAATAATATCTCTTGATGAGCCACCTAGGGCGCAGCCGTGGGGGGGGGGGCACACTCCGGACAGACTACGTTGTCTGCGCTGAAAGACTACCGTAAAAATATCATCCATAAGGTTAGGCGTCCAACGAATTGACAGTCGACGGCTCGCCTTGTATCTCTATCTCCATTGGAGCCCGTCAAGGGTGTGAGCTGTCACCATTTCTATATGCCATGTACACAAATTCTTTTAGAAGTACTTGTTCAAGCTGCCACTGTTTCAAATATGCAGATGACACAGCTCTTGTTGGTCTGATCACAAATGACTAAAGAGAGTACTGAAGCAATGTAGATCGTTTTGTATCATCGTGTATGGACAACTACCTTGAGTTGAATGTTGTCAAGACCAAGGAAATTGTAATAGACTTTCGATGAGGTGTACATCCAGCTAACATCAGAGGGCAAAACATTGAAATTGTTCATACAAACAAATATCTTGGTACTACAATTGATGACAAGCTAAGGTGGGGTGATAATACAATGACTCTATATAAAAAAGGCCAGCAAAGATTGTATTTCCTGAGAAACCTCAATGCAAAGCACGTTGACAGAAATAACCTGTCTCTGTTTCACAATTCATTTGTGAAAAATGTTATGACTTTTGGGCTTATTTGCTGGTGGGGAAATCTCTCGGTCAAAAACAGAGTGGAACTAAATAAGCTATATACCACTTCTTGCAAGATCGCTGGATGTTGTACACCTGAAACCAGTTTACAGCAATTGTACAAGTTGAGAACCCTGCATATGGCAAAGAAAATGTTATCTGACTCCACCCAGTTCTTACACGACCAGTATGACCTTCTCCCCTCTGGAAGGAGGCACAAAATGCCAACTGTACGAACTCAGCATGCCCTGAAATCGTTCATTCCATCTTCCAGAAAGTTCCTGAACCAGTCATAGATACATCACATCATTGATCAATGTTAATTGTGCCATATTGTTTAGCATATTTATTCATACTGTTTTAATGTGTTTAATTTATTTACTATTACTGGCACGACATGACCGAATGATTTTCATGGTTCATGATTGTAGGCCTTACGCCAATATAGAAGGGAAAGACTCGATAACGACGAGAACATTTATTGAACAGACTTATCTCAAAGCGGAAGTCGAGGCAAGAGGACGTATAGACGCAATCATACAGGAAGCGGAAATGTGATACTTATCCAATATAGCGTGACCACTTTCTTTTCTCCTTCACTTATCTAATAATAGCACATAAGCTTGTAAGGTTATAACGTGATAGTCCATATGACATACAAAATATGCAGTAGAGTCAATATGGGCATATGCCAAACAAAATATGCAGTAGAGTCAATAGGTCCATGGCACATGTATTATAACTCATAGTCTTGTAGATATGCAGGTTTATTACGTCTGCGGATGGGTCGAGTGGGCCTCACGTTGTCACTGGGTGTGGTTGGCGGCTTCGGTTGCGCGGTTGTAGGGGCCTCAGGTGGCGCTGTGATCGTCAGTGGAGCTTCGGGAGGTGCTGCGATCATTAATGGGATTTCGGGTGGAGTTGCATTCGCTTGGACATCAGGCGGGGTGTCATCTTCGTATGGCGGGATGTCTTCCTTGTCATCTCCATCCTCACGATGGCGCGTGGGTAGTGTGGTCGACACATGACCGGGTACTAAATAGCACTCGGATAGTCGCACTTTGTATGATGAAGTGCGTAGTTGAGACCCGCAAAATTTGCGAATGTAGCACCAGCTATCTTCGATAGAGGTGACTACATAGCGGTCTCGAGCTTGCGACTTATTGCGGTCGGATAGTACGTAAACCAAGTCACCGACATGAATTATCGGTACAGGCGCCTCTTTGCCGCGAGGAGTCTTCGACGTCTGGCTGTGTGCGTGATTTTGTAGGCGAGACTGATGTTGTTCAGCAATGATGACACGATCTAAAATAGGCAACTGCGCGTTGGAAAACTGGTCTCGTTGGAACCATATTTCGCGTGCCGATAGGCCGCGACCGCGGATTCTGGAGTTGAGTTGAGAGGTAGCAATTGCCAGTATAAGAGGTGACACCAGTCCCCCGCCAGGCTCCTGTCGTAGCAGCTCATCTTCAACCTCTGACACAGCTTTCTCGGCTACTGGGTTTTTGTTAGAGTTTTTGATTCTCCCTATCTCCAAACGAATACCCAAACGTAGCAGAGTTGGGTCGTTCACGAGAGCGATGAACCCTGGGGCTGGATCCACACGGATGATTACAGGAGGCCCGTCGAGGGGTCTAAACTCTATGCAGAGTCGAGCGAGGCAGTCACGTAACGCGTCATGGCGTTCGCTCTCGATGATGCACGTAGAAGTGTATGAGCTAACGGTTTCGCGGACGACAAATATGAGTTGTCGGTTACGCTTGATAACATCTGCTGCGAACGAAACACCAATCGCTTCGGAGGCGTCGGTCGTTGTTTGTTCGATGAGTGTAGTCGGGATATTTTTTAGTGACATGCATGTATGGCATGCGTCGGTCACTCGCTCAATCGCGTTGTCGATGTCCAATGCGAAGAAGTTACGACGAACTACGAGTTTGAGTTGGTGTTTTGATGGGTGGCTCAGCTTTAGGTGGATCGCTGTTAGTAAGCCATCTAACACTTGTCGTGGAACTACGATAAGTTCTTTGGTTGGCGCGAATGGTATGTCGCACTTGACAACGATGACGCCGTCGCGAGCCAACGTTGTAGTAGATAAGTAACGTTTTACGTCCTTGGCATTGGTTACTTTTTTGGATGGACGTGTGCCTTGTTTTAGGTGAGCTCTGACGCGCCGTAGGTCAGGGCACTCTGATTGTGTAGAGAGCCATGCAGACCTGCTCGTGAACGGAAGGCGAGTGGAGCCGGATATGATATCTTCCACAGTAACACTCATAACGACAGATTGTTCGATTTGCGATATGAAAGAGCATATCTGGCAATGTGGTTCATGGCATTCCGGTGCGTTTCTGCTTGCGAAGTCGGATGGTATGTTTGATGAACCCGCAAGGTGGCGCACTGTGACTTGGTATCGGGCGACAACTGACAGAAACGATGTCACGCGAGGGCTAGATGAAAATTCGCCACGGCATAGTTTGTCAATGGCCTGCACACACGGTTTGCTGTCGGTGAGTAGACACGGCTTCGACTTTGATTGTATGATGTACGGGCTGAAGTGTTTGACTGCTGCAGCAATACCTACCGCTTCGATTTCGCAGGGTAGCCATGTAACTTGGTGTTTCTTTAGTTTGGCGCTGAAAAACCCGGCAAGACGGGTCTGTCCATTTCGCGAAACGTATAGTGTGGATCCGATGCCACGTTTGGTAACCGAACCGTCGGTAACGATCCATAGTTGGTCACTGGGCCGCGGTAATGTGATCGATCTGTTGGTGGAGAGTGTGTTTTGGGCGACACGGAACGCCTCGCGGATGTCATCAGTCCATGTCAATGTCTCCTGTGATTTCATGCCCGCAATGTACGACTCGAGGGGTGCAAGTACTTTGGAACACTGAGAGATGACGCGTCCCAACACTTTATATGCTCCAACGAAGGAACGAAGTCCCAGAACGGTTTGTGGCGGTGTGCACGATGCCAGAGTAGCGATGCGGTGAGGACTGGCATGTAGTGTACCTTCTGACCACACCCAGCCTAGGATGGTCGTTGATTTGGGGCAAACCCTGGTCTTCTTTGCTGAAAGTCGTAAGTCGCATCGAGCAAGGGCATCAAGGACACGACGCCAGTTGTCTAGTAGCTCTTGTGGCGAATTGCCCCCGCAGTACAAATCGTCAGCCAACTTGGCGACGACGCCCTCTTTTAACAGATCACCAAAGACTCGGCACATGAGTTCTTCCAATGCCGTCTCCGAGCCGGGCATGCCCATGGCACATCGTGAGTACACGAGAACTCCACGAAAGGGTGTCGCAACTCCGCAGTATTTGATTGAGTCCTTCGATAGAGGGATCTGATAGAATGCATTCGTCAAGTCTGATACAACTATGTATTTCCAGCAAGCTATGGATCTTAGTGCCGAATCCACGTCCGGCATGAGGGAAGGCTGCGGCTTGCTGTAACGTCCTACTTCCGTGAAGGCAGTGACGAGTCGTGATCCTCCATTAGCTTTGCGTACGAGAAATGACGGGTTAAGGTATTCGACCACCACCCCGATATCTTCTGGACGACGGAATACACCGGCCGCCTCCAAATCATCAAACTTTTCCTGAAGTTCGACGAGTTTGTCGCGAGCGTATTGCGGACACCTCCCCTTTCGCTGCGGGGGTTGGGCTGGTCCCATGTTTACAGTTGCTGTGAATGGGCCCGCATGCCCGTTGTATCCTACGATTTTCGAGTTGAACACGGTGTCAAATTGTTGATGCAGATTGCGGAACTGGTTGCGCAAGTCGTCAGACAAGAGGTTGCCACTGTCTAGTTCGATAGTGTCTGAAAATTGCACGTCTGCTGCGTGTGTGCTTGTGTTTTTTACTACGATGTCTTCCACGTAGTTGGTGTCACATGCTGAGGTACCACGCACTTGGCAAAAGTGCTCGTTGCGTCCTATTTTCAATGGATGTGTACACGTGTTTATTAAACGGATTTTGTCCCCGACTGCCTCGACAATGGTAGATTGGGGCCAATCTTGGTAGTGCAATGTTGACTTATGATCGTTACGAGGTTCGATCGCCACTACAAGATCGTCGAGTGCTGATGGAATAGACAGTTCTATGTAGTCGCCTGGCCAAACAGTAGTGGACGCGGGTGGCGCACGCAACACGTAGGCCTGCGCTCTGCAAATCGTGTGATATTGGGAACGGTTGACGTTCTCCATCCCGTAGTGTATCACAGTTTCGTCAATGCTGATCTGATTTTTGGCGGGACGAACGGATATGTCATTGGTTGTCATGAATGGTGTTCCCGCAAGTACATCGACATCCAAGTCTTTAACGACAAGGGCATCGAGGTGTAGGTCAAGATTATCCCGCGATAACACGAGCCTTGTTTCTCCGACTACATTGAGTGGGGTTACACCATCAGCTTGTCTTGCGAGCTGGGAGCTTTTGGTGATTTTTGCACCAATTGACCTGGCCACCGTCTCTCTAATCATGTTGGTTTCGGCACCAGTGTCGAGGGTAAGACGTATTGGGTGATGACGATGGAATGCCTTGAAGAATGGCGATTGTTTCGTATTTACGCGACAAGTCGCCGACACGTTTTGTACGTCATTGACGTAGTCGTCATTCACTGGTGGTTCATCGTCTCCGCTATCTTCGCGGTTTAGTCCTGTCACGTTGCGTACCTTAGTCATGAACAGTCTGTCTTGCTCGGGCAAGTACTTGCAAGCGCTTAGATAGTGGTCTACTATCGGTCTACCAGCCTGCTTACAGAGTGGGCATTGTTTTGCTCGTTGGGTTCGTTGGTAGCTTTGTGGGCGAGCGGGCCCAGAGCGTGTGCGTGGTTGGTAGTAGGTTGACTGTCTCAGGATTTTTGTCTCTGACATAGAATGGATCTCGTCCAGTAGGGACCCCAGGGCCTGAGAGATCTCTGGTTTAAGACTGGCTAGTGTGCGGCTCCGCAGTTCGGTTCCGTAGCGCTGTTTTACGAGTCTAGGTAGCTCCTGATGGATAAGACTAAGCCAGCTCAATACAACCATGTTCTCTAGCGACGGTGATAAGTCCTCATCTACGGTCGGGAACTCGTCGTTGTGTGATATACCGCCACCCACTGTCAGCAGACTATCATCAACGAACGCCACGAGGCGTTGGAATAGGTCCTCGTGGTTTTCGTCTGATTCAAGTTTTATGTCGGCGAAATCTATGAAGTGAGCGCCGCTTGTCTGAAACCCGAAGTGAAGTCTGATTGCCTGCCATATGGAGTTGACGGATGTCGAGTTTTTGACGATGGTATTTCGCGATATGATCGGGCAGAAGTTGGCAATCTGCCCAAGCATTAATTCTAAGTGCGCGACTTTTTGTTGTGCCGTTCGCCTAACCAAGCCTGGTGTGTCTTCGGTATCGTCAAGTAAGCCTCTGAGTGGAGAAGTGTTAGTTTTCTTTCCCCATGTTGCCTGGTCGAGTAAGAATGGTGCGAAATTCGCGTCCAATGATAGAGTATATTGGAGGTTTTGGCGCCAGCTCTCATATGACGTCAGTGTTTCGTGTTTTGAAAGAGACCACTGTTTTGGAGGTCTCTGTGACTGAGCCATTGTCGCGTTGACGTGTAGCTCAATCGTCTATGCAAATGCCGGCAATGTTCAATATTCAATGTTAATTACTGCGTACGGAAAGTACGCATTCGTCGTGCCGTTTGTTTGGCTATACGAGTATCTATCCACTTCAGTAGTGAAAACGCTGCCACCACGCCAATATAGAAGGGAAAGACTCGATAACGACGAGAACATTTATTGAACAGACTTATCTCAAAGCGGAAGTCGAGGCAAGAGGACGTACAGACGCAATCATACAGGAAGCGGAAATGTGATACTTATCCAATATGGCGCTACCATTATCTATGTACAACACTCAGTATTACTAATTAGCCACTGCCTACACACTTGATTCTATTATGTACATACTGCAATGTGATTTAAATACTGTGTTTAATTATGCTCCCTCCTCGGTGCAAATATATTTCCTCTTTGTGGACAAATAAAGTTATTATTATTTCTCAAGTATTACGACAAGCCAAGTATTACGACAAGCAAGAGGATGCCACTATAACATACCGCACGTATGTTATAGTGGCATCCTCTTGCGGATAGTTTTGAAAACACTAGAGAATATGTCTGAACGTAGTTATTAGCCTCAAATTTGTCTGTCAGATTATAAATCACCCAAAGAATTCAAATATGATGTTAAAACATAACAATACAAGAAATGGCATTTCACTCGAATGAGGAATGTCTATTGCGGCAAATGAAATAGCGTTAAAGGTCTAGCCTCGATTATCCACGCACCGCGAGATGGGAGCACCGTAGGGCTCCCGTTCTACCGCCTGGAACGAATGATTGGTCATCAGACTAACAATAAAACTAACAGTTAAGTAAGAGTCAACTTATTTAAGTTTATGCTACGCATTGGAAATTTTGGTTATTGTACTGATTTATAGTCAGCAAGATTCAAGACACAGTTTCATGAAACACGACTACGTTTATTTCCCGCACTCCAAGCTGCGGTGTCTCCTCTCCAATAGTCTCCCCCACATATCTAATAATGCCCCCAAATCAAGACATTTTCGCCTGGTCTCAACGGTCTATCCGATGACGCTGATCAAATGCTTTCTTTTGTTGCTCTTGATCCCCTTTTGCTTGTTATTCATCCTTTGCCTTGGATGAACGGTCATTTTGGTTTCAATGCCGATGATATCATTGGCATCGCAGTTTCCGACCGATGTAACATGTGCACGGTGGTAGCATTTACACGAACTGTAGCTAATTCGTTATATTCATTTATCGTCCTCTGTCAAAAAATGAATGTTTGGTGCCGCACTCTGCTGTATCCAGCCACGTGTCTCCATAAATGTCCATGTCCTTCATTGTCGTATACAGCTCTCCGGGTTTCAGTCCCATGTCTTCTTTTAGTGGGCTTGTGAATGCATTAAGGATCTAAGATGATCTGTGTTGGCTTCGTTTTCCATACTCTGGTTTCCACGGGATGGCCTTACACCAGTTCATCATTCCGTCTGTAGCAGCAACAAATTTACTTTCTTTCCAATAGTTTGTCTGTGGCGTTGTTTATTTCACACTATATTTTGGGAAATGTTTGAACTGTGAATGGGATCTAATAGAAACAAATTGCGACGTCGGTTGGTTGTAGCTGACGATCGCACGGCTGTTCTATTTTAATCGTACACTGAAATTGACTTTTTTGTTGGTGGATAAGCAGTTGAAGGAATTCTGCCAGCATGCCACCAAACCTTCTAACCGTTACGGCGATGTGGGACAAGTAATTGTGTGGTTTACCGAAATACGTAACAGCGAAATGGGTTTCCTCTCCGAATCATATGGTGCGTTTCGTATCTTTCCGTCGGAGAAGTTCGCCAACAATTCTTCCCGCCGTTCGCTTTGTAGTCGACCGGATCGATTAACAAGCAAAAAACAAACCCACCCACTTCGACGTCATCGTTGTCTGGTAGAAGTCACGTGATGACACTCCCACACCATTGAACAACTAGTGAACCTTATAATCGTAACAACAAAGACAAGAGACACATATATCCGTACATTTTATTGCTGCTATATATCATCTGTTCATGGGAATGAGAACATTACTCGTAACTGATAATGCGTTATTGCCGAACCTTTTATAAATGATGTCATCACCGAAAGTGCTTTCGTCGATGCGCAACCGCGCCACTTCTGCTTACGCAAGCGCAATCTTCAAGGAAGGAGCTCGCGTCCGGAAACGAGAGTGACGCATACGCTAGTTCCAATCAGTTCCACTAACGCACTCACCCACTCACTACCCCACAACCAGGCGGTCGTTGGGGCACCACTGATGACTTGACAGCTCCACTCCTGGATGTTGTCCTCCCACCTCTTCCACTGTCTCCTTCTCTTTCTTCTTCCTGGCACAGTGCCTTGCAGGATGGTTTTTTGCAAGGCCGGTTGATCTAGTAATATGACCATACCACGTTAACTTTCGTTTCTTGACTGACGTCAGGATGTCTTCAAAGGTCAGATGGCTTATTTGATTCTTTTGCGGACTTCTTCGTTGGCGATATTGTCCTTGTGTGAGATGCACATGAGTTTGCGTTAGCATCTCAACCCATGGTCTGGATTCTTCTTTGTAGGTCTGCTCTAATGGATGGTCCATGTCTCGCAAGCGTAAAGGAATACTGACATCACAAGGGAGCGCATCAGTCTGATTTTGTAGCTGAGTGAGAAGTTGTTGTTGTTCCAGATGGCCTTTAGTCTTGACAGCGCTGCTGTTGTCTATGCAATTTTGCATAGAATTTCATGTTTAGACCCCTCATCTGTGACAATTGCACCCAGATATTTGAATCTGGATACTGTTTCAAGATTTTGGCCATTTGCTTTGGTTTCTGTCTTGATGCCATTGGGGTTGTTGGTCATCAGCTTGGTTTTCTCGGCATTGATCTCCAAGCCATATGCTGCAGATGTTTCATCAAGGCGCTCCACAAAGTTGGTGAGTTCTTCACCCGCCAATCATCATATCGTCTGCAAAAAGTAGCTTGGTGATTGTCCTGCCTCCTATGCCGACTGTTCCAACATGATCTTCCAGTGCATCGGTTAGTATTCTATCGAGGAAGATGTTGAAGACAGTGGACGAGAATAGACAGCCTTGTCTGACTCTGACTGTTGTGCGGAACCTTTCGCCTTTTTGGCTGGTGTCGTTGTTGTAGAGCTGTTCTATGACCCTAACAACGTTAGCACTGTTGTATTATCTCATGGTCACCCACAAGGCTGCGTGCCATACCTGTCGAATGCTTTCTTGACTTGCCGCTCAATTCAAACATAACAAATGAATTATATACATATCATAGATCATACTTTTAATATCCTACTAAAGCATAACAAGACGGATACTACTGCCATCTCAGACTAACAATAGGACCAACATAATTGGAAACATACTAAAAGAATTTGAGTTGTTAACTTTTTGGTAAATATATATGTATATTATATATATATATACCCTGTATATATATATATATATATATATATATACACACAACCACGCACGCACGCACGCACGCACGCACGCACGCACGCACGCACACACACACACACACACACATACATACATGCCTACCTACATTTTCTTCATCACACCTCCCGTGTCGCGCTGTGTCGGATCGTGACATCGGAAGACGGGGGGAAGGGGGATGCTGTAGGGAGATTTTTCACCGAAAATTCAGCGGTTCGCCGTCTCGAAGAATGGAAGACGGGGTGTGGGATGTGCTGTTGGAAATCCGGGAGGTTTGCATGTATTCCGGGAGACCGGAAGATACACCCAAAATCCATTTGACTCCCAGACAATACGGGGAAGTTGGCAGGTATATCAATAGTTTCTCTGAGGTCCTTTTCTTACATTATGGTATCGAGCATGTGACTGTCTTCATTGCCTTTCTTCAGGTAGTATCCATTTTGTCGGTTTGGATGTCTTGTTTGAGGTTCTGATTGTTCTCCACCTACTGATACCTTATGTCTCCTGTCACAAGGGTATGTGAAATCGAACGTACAGCTTATTCCTTTATCCCAAGACGTTCAACTTATATTAGTGGAGAAGACACTGGTGTGGGACGGTGTTGAATGCCTTTTTGCAATCGAGGCAGATTATATATGTATAGGTATGTTGTGCATCAAGGCCTCGATCCAGACATTCCGTTCTTGCAGCATATTTGTGCTCATAGACGGACCCAGGTGGGGGGCTGGCGGGGAGTGGGGGGGGGGCACGTGCCCTTAGACCTTTGGAATTTGATCGCGCTATGCCTGCACTAGAGTGGTGTGCCCCCTGGACCTTTTAAATGTGCCCCTGTTACGTACCCCCTAGATATTCTGAAATAATGAACGTCGCCGCGACAATAATTCAACCCCCTCGTCTTCCGATTCGACAGCGCGACGGCGGAGCGGCGACAGAGGAGTGGTGGTGAAGCTCCGGCAGAAAATCTTCAACAACATCCCCTCCCCCGTCTTCCAATATTAAGATCCTACGACGGAGTCGTGCTGAAGCTCTAGCCCAACCAACCCAATATGAATTTGGTTTGGCCGTCAGTATTACTAAATCTCAAGGGTTCGTGCAATAGGAGGTTCCCCCCAGACTACCCTCTCTGGATCCGCCCCTGGTGCTTGCGCTTTTTCCGTGAAGCCATGCTACTGCTCACGGTCCAGGTGGTGTGTCTTGGTGTGTTCCGTGAGCTGCTCAACAATCATTCTCTGTAGATGCTTCAGTTGAAAGGAGAGGCTCTGTAGGTACACATAGTTGTTCTGTCATATCACTCAGGATTCTTGTGCAGATGCCATCAATGCCTGGTGATTGATCAATCTTCAGTTGGAGAAGACATTTCTTAACCGGCTCCATTACCTCATTACTGTTAAGAGTGCTTCAGAAGCCAAGCTCTTTGATGGGATATACGGGATGTTGGCAGTGCATTCTTTTGTTAATTAGCTGAATAATTGGTTTAGAAGAAGTGTTGGTTTGTGAAGTTTCGCGATTGACTTGAGTAATTGTTTGTTTGTGTGTGTGTATGTGTGCGTGCGTGTATGTGTGGGTGCGTGTATGTGGGCGTGCGTGCGAGCGTGCGTACTTGCGTATATGCATACATGCATACATACGTAGGGCCTACGTGTACCGTACCTCATGCTTGAACAGTTGTCCTACGCGCCATTCCAGTATTTGGTATGTTTCTAGCGCCGGTTTCACGAAGCTTGTATATGTGCTCTTCTGACTGCATGTTGCGTCAAACCACAAAAACAAACTTTAATTGCAAACCCATTTTTTACATTTTACTAGCGGACGGAGAGGTTTGATCAAATTGACGCGAAACAAAACTACATTGCCTTGGCCTAATAAGATGTAGTTGTACGCTTGTTCGCCAGGTGGCGCATATGCGGAAGTTTTAGACAACAGTTGGTCGGAACCATGGCGCTAAGCCTGGAGTGGCTGCTATATTGGTTTAGAATATTGTGGATTATAATGATTCTGACGAGTGAATCACGGAGTAAAAAAACACAGACATGTAAGTATACAACTGTTATTTATATATGTAACATTTGGAGGAGTGTTGCGCGTTTTGTTATACATAATGTCACAAAATAGACGGGCACCTGAGTGCGGTTTCACGGCAGCGAGTGGCTAGGCCTAGGGCCGCGGTCAGCGTAGCTTGTCGTGGCGGGGCGATTCAAAGCCGATGCCGTCTTGGCCTCGTTGGCCCGTTGACCGTAGCTACTCTGGTCCAATTTTAGCAACTGTTCATTGATTTCTTTTAAATAATAACCGTATGTTGCAAAATTGGACTCGTTACTAATTTGTTATTGACGCGCGCCTGTTGATTATAATTGATACAAGTTGTCCGACTTCTGTTTTTAATATCTCTATCTAGTATAGGCTATCCAACATTTCGACGAGTGCTAAAAATATGTTTTTTCTGGGGGAGGGGGATTGGGTCACGGCTCCCTTTGACTATTTTTTATATAACTTGTTGCGCCTCTACGCCTTGGCCCCTCTCCCTTTCCCAGATCCTAGTTCTAGATCTTAGTCTGAGATCTACAGGATATATATATATATATATATATATATAATATGTATATATGTAATATTTTATATAATATATATATTGTAATATAACCACTGGGCCATAGATTTTTATTGGAATTGGTGGGCTTATCATGCCATTCATTCATTATTTCTCATCGACTCGTACAATATTACAATTAATGCATTGCTTCAATGTAATATATAATGCGGTCTGTCAGTGCCAGACTTATAACATTAATGCTTCGGTTGTTCATGTCACTTTGTACATTAGGCTGAGCCCGTGTCCTATTGGTCTCCTATCAGCCAGGACTTGTGGTTAAACTTTCACTCGATCTGTTGGGCTAAAAGTCAGATGGAAGATTATTAAAGTGTAGAAATATAATGAATTAAACAAGATATGTAGTATACACTTTGTTCATTCCTATCATGTCATTCAAAGCATACAATGAAAATGTGCATGGTGTCAGACATATTAACTGAAACTGCAAAATTGCTAATGATCACCACAGGTTGTGTTCAAATTTGAGACAGATAATGGCAATGGATTGGAGACATTGTGTTATAAATGCCAACTGGGTAATGTACGTGTAGTGTAGACAATGTGGACCACAGAAGAAATAGAGAAGAATTTGCCAATGTATATATTGTTATATATATATATAAGCCTATGGGCAGAATAGGTTGACTGCTCCATTATGAGAGATAGGATATACTTATTGATATCATTATTGATATCATTATATGTCTGGATGTACTACGTATGCTAACAGTTCAAATTTTAAAATAAAATATATCGTCTAAGCAATCGGCAGTCAAAACTTTATGCAGACCGGCTCTGGTCTGCTTAAAAACGGCGGTCTGCTAAGTCGGTCCCTTATGCATATTTGGTCGATGTGTGCTGCTGTTAGGAGTGTATATATATACAGATTTAATACTGACTGTGGAATGGCACAGATATGGTTGTTTTCGTATAAAATGGCCAACATTTAGGCACATCACAGTATTAAGATAGGAATCGTAGATCTGGAATCAATAATATGATCAGGTTCTACTGGTGTTATAGGAGGCAGACAAGCCGGGAACTGTAATGCTCCTAATGCCACTGCTCAGCTGTGGCTTCTTCCAAGCACCTGGTACTGATTGCGTTCTGTAACTGCACAGTGCGCACGCAGTGATTAACACAGAACGTCACTTATTGCTGCTAGGTTCATCATAAACACAATAACATAAAATCAAGACACGACCAATCCGGAAACGTACAAGATGGATCCATTCGCAGGTGCACAGGAATGTAGACTGCGCTACATTCAGACAGTGGCTGGTCTAGAAACGTGTTTGCGGGCGACGTTTAGGGAATAATTGAGCAATGCAACTGCCAGATGTCTGCTTGCTATGTGATTGATGCGAAAACATAATGGTCGATTACCCAAAAAAATTGTTTTACAAGGTTAATGAGGCTTATCGTGTTTTTTTTATCATTAATACTTATTATGTTCTGTTACAATGTTTGTCTAATCATTTGATATGTAGACCTGTCAAGTTTGAATCAAACACCATTTGAAAATTTTTTGATTTTAACAAAACTTGATATTCTTAGATTCAATTTACACACATAGAATAAAATAAACCTTGATATTCCTAGAAATTTTCTTTCTTCAAAACTTGTGAAATTCTATATCAAACTAAGTCCAGTTCTTCCAAGGGACCATTCAATGTATTTAGAAATATTAATTCCAACCCAGCTTTTATATGAAACATTCAGCCATACTTAATTACCGCACAAAGGCTATTCCTTCAGATGTAACTACCATACAACCTTATAATAAGTAAAATACAGAGCACAATTATGTAATTATTCAAAATTCTGTTGACAATTGCACAATACAGGTACTTATTATCATTAGATATTTATATACATGTAATTTATGGATTTTGTCACCAGAAACTCTGTGTGAGTTACAAAACTAAATGTAGTTGTTGTAGGAGCTATTCCTGTTCTTTACACTAGTTCGTCCACAGCTATGCCAACTTGGGAATCTATTATTTAGGAGCTCCCAGCCATGAGAGATGTTCCTTGTCTGTTGATGTCACTCAGATAGTGTACCAGTGCTATCAGTGCTGTCTGACACCCACAGATAAGTGCTGACAGCCATCACTGCCTGAAGCTGGTCAACAAAAGAGCTCTTCACTAATTTGCTAATTGACATCTGCTATCAGCTGGTGACAATTTAATGGCACAGTAAAGATCTGTCAGATACACTGTAGATCCATTAGCACTTGGTGATAGATCAGGTAGAGTAGTTAAAGCAAGGTTAGACATACATGTACCAAATGTATGTACAGTGTACTGTTGGGGCACACTGCATGAACATGGTTATTGTTTAGTTTTTCATTAGTTCTGCATGTGCAATTCATTTTTTTGCATTAGGGTAAATTTATGAAATCTATCTACTGTAATGACCAGTTATTTTCGGACTCTTAAAATAATTAACCTGTGATCAGTTGTTCAAAAACGAACAATACACAAAAAGTAATTCTCAGGTACGCCGACTGAATATTTATGTACACGAATGAGTCCTGACTTCATGCCAACCCTGTATTACAACCCCTGGAATTAATAGGACTCTGTAACTTCGGGTGACAAATAATAATTTGTGTTCGGCTACATAGGAACAAACAGTTATATTTACAGAGGTATACAAAAAGGTACTCAGAAATAATTATTTTTGTAAATTTTAGGGTGTCTTGAATACATGCAGCCAATATGGTAGCTAGTATTCAATATAGCTTGTTTGTGCAAATTGTGTTTTTTGTTTTGATAAACTCATCCGACAGATGGCAAAATTACTTTTGACGAGGTGTGAGATGAAAATTAGAAATAGCCAAATTGGTTGGGTGCATTTTAAGTGAAAATTACCCATTATAATTTTTTAATTAACATTAAATGTACACGCGCGCACACACACATATATATGATAATTAGTATTTATAATAACATTTATATATACTGATCTAAACATTTTCACATCACCACTACATTAGTAAACTCGAGTGATGTTTTTGCCTAAAAACCTGCATGTCTTGTCGTACCAGCATGTGCAAATTTCAGTGTGCTCAGCAGCAGATAGAGCAGAATTAAGATATCGTGTTTGTGATAGCCTCGTGTAGAAAATGTCACTTTTTGCGGTTTCAGACCTCCCAGGAGATTGCGATCTCGCGTAGTAAATTAGTATGTTCAACTCTATGTTGCACTTTTATTAATCAGCGACAGTAGTTTTTTTCCTGACTACGTCGACTAGCACGTAGGGCGTCGGGTCAGTTACATCTGCATTTCTGAATTTATTGATTTCTGACCACAATAAAGTCCAGGCCTGGGGTCAGTTACATTGCTATGTAATCTATTACTTTGTATCGTTCCTATTCATTCTCTTCCTGTTACTATTATATTTTTCATCGGAACATTTTATGATATGATGCACAGTACATGTATGAATACAATAAGTACAATTGTTTGACTCAGTCTCAAGAAGTTAAACAAGACAAACAAAACATCTAACTTGCCATTTATTGATACCCATGCCCAAAATATTTGAAATCATATTTGAGCATGTCAAGTGTTATCATCATCATCATTAGGGAAGTATTATAAAGTATAAAAAATCAAATATTTACAACTACATATATCTATATACCGTATTTAGTACAATCTACTAACTTCATTGACTAAGGATAGAACATATATATATGTTCATTTTATACTTAAATACCATATTGGAATGAAAGACAAAAGCAATAGTCAATGCCCCATAACTTGGTGGATTAATTAAAATTCTAATTAAACCACATTGCTCTAATGGTGCTTGGAGGACAATTGGCAACTTGGCACTTGGCAGAACTGGCTTCAAAGCAGTGAAAGCCCACTTTAATCCCTTTAGCCAATGCAGCAGTCACAATGTACCAGTCTCTCTTGCTATGTATATGCTTATAAAACTCTAGGGTAAAGCTTCTTCGTGAGGGCCATGCTCAAGTTGACAAGGGGGAGCAACCATATAACCTGGAGAAACTAGTGGAATCTACAACCTAATCAAATGGAATTGTTATAATTATAGTTAAAATTTGATTGAAATGTTCAATTGTAATATAAAAGTAATAGGTCAATTACTATTACATTGCTTCCTATTACTATTACATTGAGTTTTTGTTATTACTTCAATGTTTGTAATCGTTACTATTACATATTACTATTACCTCAGGCCTGATAAAGTCATACAATTTTTTCAGCGTTTGCTCCTACTAGTGGCAAAGTTTTTTATGGGACATTTGGCATGGTGATAATTTGCTGACTTTGTGAACTGAGACAAAAAACCAAGTGGGAGTGGGGGATGTTATGCGACAAAGTGTAAGATTTCCGTGATAACTGGTAGCCCACTCAAACAGTTACACGCATCAGCAGTGATACTATGACAAGAAAGTGGGGATGTTTTCTCATGTAAACTTGGTCTAGATGGCTTCAGTACATTAAATCAAAATGTGGTAGCAGGGCATTGATGCTTTTACAACACGTTGATAGGCAGTTATTAGTTATTTAGTGTATTGGAAAGTAGATTTCTGTGTGATGAACTGATTATCATCTTTATTCATACTTAAAAATTCACGTACATACAAAAAATTACAATTTTCCATAGAAACTTACATGTTGTTAATGGACTGAATGTAATTATTTAATTAAAACTGGTCATTATTTTCTATATGAATAAATTTAGTTTATGTAGCAATTGTGGATAGTGTCATTAGCTTGTACTAGTCTAGAGGTGAACAGACAGTTGAGCACCTTTAAAGATTATCAGGTTTATCACTAGATCAGAAACATGATAACAGTTAGCATCATATATGACTTGTTTAAATATATTTGACCTTGTTTACATGGACAGCTTTAACAGGACTCTGGAAACATTTTGTTAATTAAATACTTTGGACTGTCATGCTTCATTCACTTAACACATTTCGAAGTTAACAGTTTTTCAGCTTTCAAGCGAGAGTTTTATGCATCATGGCAGTATGCAGGCATTTGAATGCATTTATTAAGGTACTATATAATATATAATCTGCTTTCAACCACGCACCTTTTCCTTGTAGTTTACTTGGCAGGGACACAGGGTATCATTCATTAATAATGAAATATGAGCCAATATTCGAAGGCTAGGTATGCAATAAGCTGCTGGCAGAGAAACTGGATATTTATTAGCTAAAGTGGCTTTTGTTCACGCGATTCCATAATCCAACATAGTGTTATAAGCAGACCAGGTTTAGGGCCTCAGGAGGAGGTTTTTCTAAGCCTTATTGCAAACATAATTCATATATATTTTTGTTGCATTTTCATTTAGGACGTCCAATCTTTGCCACATTTATGATGGTGATTTGTACAAGTAATGTCAGAAAGCCCAACTGCCAGATGGTGGGGCTAACTAATGTATTATTGCGTAACATAGAAACGTAGGTACTTTAAATCTGGATGACTTTATCCGTGATACATACGACTTAGTTTATAAGACTTCTGGTGTAGGATTTTGCAGATTATATTTGTGCTGATTCAGTATTTGCAGGCAACATTGTATGAAAGTATACTTTTGCTCAAACTGGCATGGCTTCCTGGGAATTAGAAGTATGAGTCAGTTGCTGCAATGTGCCAATTGTAATCCCAGTTGAGTTTTGCGATGTATTCTTGTTATGGCCACAAATCAATTTTGTCATAATCAGACAGCCATGTGGTATCATTCATGTTCACCAACCACATAGATTACTGTCTTGATTGATTTGATTTATGTCTTTAAGCAGCCAATTATTCTTTCTGCATACATGTGAAGATTCATGAAAAAATATATATACGTTTAGGCATGAAATTACATAATTTAATTTATTGAAACTGTCAAGTCAAGATAGTTTAAAGCAGTACCAGATGTATGTTTTTTGATTGACAGCCTTATGACAGATGTCATTCAATCAACATCACAGGTCTGTTTGTTTCTGCAGTACATTGTCTGTATAGACTAAATAGGGCAGTGATGATTCTCTATGACTGCTGACATATTGCCACAACATTTGGCTTGTCTTAATCTGTAAAACCCTTCTTCGCAGTTTCTAGTACACCCACTTTGGCCCAGCTGACAGCTTGCTAACTACGAGTAGTTTCTAGTTCCCCACACGTGTGGTAAGCATTTCCTGTGAAGTTGTGGTAATTACTGTAAAAAGTACTACCATTAAAAGTGCATAGTACCAGACTATTAGTTTCTCTATGTAAAATAAAACACTGTAATAAACCATATGATTTTATGGAGGCCACCTACAAAATTAATTATGTATGAAAGGAAGGGGTGACCAGGGAGAGGAACAACCGATACCATTTTCGTGCCGAGACATCCAGAAGACCCTAGAGGGACAGAAGAAGCTCTACCATGCATTCAACAACCTTGAGAAGGCATATGATACGATACCAAGAGAAATGGTACGGTGGTGCCTAAGACAGAAGGGAGAGCCGGAGAAGTTGGTACGGATCAAGCAGTGCATGTACGAAGGTGCACTGTAGTTAGAAAGCTGCACGGCGATACAGCTAGCTTTGAGATAGGAGTGGGATTGCACCAGGGCTCAGCGTTAAGTTCAGTATTCTTTATCATCGCACTAGATGTGATCAGCGAGACTTGCAGAACCGGATTGCCAATGATGCAGATGATCTGTCCCTCACTGCGGAGTCCGTGAAGAAACTGGAACAAAAAGTGCAGAAGTGGCAGGGAACCCTGGAGAAGAAAGGACTCAAAGTCAACACAGCAAAGACGCAAGTTCTAGTCAGTTCGAGAGGAGCGACAAACAGCAGAGTCAAGATAGTGGATATCCATGGAGAGGAGTTAAATCAAGTCACCGAATTCAACCTAGGATCTGTGATACAGGAGGACAGAGGCTATGTAATTGCTGTCAAGGCAAAAGTGAAGGCAGAAGTGGAATCACTTGTGACCGCAAATTACCACACAAGCTAAAGATCAAGATCTACAGCACTGTGGTTCAGCCAGCCCTTATGTACGGAGCAGAGACATAGGCCCTGAACAGAAAAGAAGAGCTCCTTATCATGTGAACTGAGATGAGGATGATCAGATGGGCGATGAACATCTCGCTCAGGGAACAGAAGACAAATGAGGAGGTGCGAAAGCTGGCGGGAGTTGAGGGCATAGAAGAGGAGTTGAGACATGCCCGGCTTCACTGGTATGGCCATGTCCAGAGAAGAGAGGAAGAGCACTATCTGAGAACAGCAGCAGACTTGCCAGTCCCTGGGAACTTGGGAAGAGGAAAAGAGGGAGACCAACAAAAAGATAGAAAGACAGTGTGAAAAAGGGCATGGAGTTGAGGGGGCTGAAAGAAGAAGACGTGCAAGACCGGAAAAAGTGGCGATGACTCCTACACTCCAGGCCGACCCCGTGAGGTATAATGGCGACAGAAGAAAGGAAGGGCAGAGGGTTAACATTGTTTGTTTAACAGTTAACTCTAAGCTTAAATATGCTGAGTACTTACTGAGTAGTTAAGTAGCTGTTCTATACAATACCAAAGGACCAAGGCAGTCATTCTGCATACATAGGGGAATCAGGTCTAGAACTGGTGCATACTGCTTACAGAGGGGAAGGATACCATAATATGATTCTAAGTTGTTCACTTTATGTTGCTCCAGTTCACTCAGCAGGAGTACACTGGTGGATATTTGTGTATGAATAGCCTTCATGTATTAATTGCAGCATGGCTGAGCAATTCCCAGAGAAGTTGAGCAGGTCTGCCAGAGAGTAAAGTGAGCACTTTGAGCAGGCTGGATACTACGCTATATAAGAACTTACCTTTTTACTTTTTTAAACATGCAGTATGCAATGGGCATACATAAGTCATGTATGGCTATATGTAATGTATGGGGGCCATTGGGAGGGGGACATTTTTCTATGATTTTAATGTGAATGTAATTTACCTGTCTATGATCCATACATTTATTATCCCCTTGAAATTGACTGAAATACTAAATAATTTGATGATGTCTTTGAAACTGAAAGTAACATTATTTTGTATTTCTGCTTGCAGATTACATGGACGGCAGTGACTGCGATTCCAGAAAGTTGATAGGTGGCGCTACCGTGTACTCGCACATTGGGAAAACATATAGCCACCACATTGACTGCCGGATTACATTTAAGGCTGAAAAGGAAGGCTGGAAGTTGCTGATTCGACTCGTTCATCTTGATATACCCGATACTTCGTATAACCAACTTTGTAATGATGCGCTTTACGTCTATGATGCAAAGGATATATTCGGCCATCCAATGGTACGTGGATCAGTTTATCGGTTTGGTTTAAGACTAATGTTGGTTCACATCCTCAATGATTTTACATTAATTATTAAAAAGATCTTTATTAAAATTATACATTGACCACAGTTCTCCGTATTAACTACAGTAAACTCTTACATAATGTGTAGAAAAATTGTATAACGAGAACGTGACATATGTTAAAAGTAATTATTTGGCAGTACTTCCGACCATTCCATATCGTATTACCTGAACTGGACATATCTGGTCAAAATGCAATTAATATTTGACAGTAATTCTATCAGTGGGGCATCATTACTACAGACACAGTGGGGCCTTGGAAATAAGATCACCTTTAAAAAAGCCGAGCTCTTCTCTCATGTGTGTCCAGGGTTAATTAATTATTAATTTAATTAATTTAATATCAGTCATTTGTGGAGTGGAAAAGTGGTCATCTTGCAGACATATATTGGTTAAATTACTAGACATGATGGTGCATTGCATTTGGTGTAACGGTTTCTGAGATTGTGAGCAACATCATAAGACTCGTCTGCTGGATGACTAGATAATCAGGCATGACTCCAGTCCATTGTATTTTATTTTAAAATATGGTGGAATGTTGAAACCAAACTTGCAGGATATGGTTTCAAGACAAATAAATACATCCAATTTGTATATTTTAAGACAAATTCACTTTTATGTGGTAATATACATTAATTCATCACTATAGATCTAGTACCATGAATGGTCCATTTATGATTTGTAAATAACACAGATTCTAAATAATACTCACTCACTCAATTCTCTTTGGTAGTGCATTTGTGGGCATTCTGCAAATGTGCCCTAGCCATCTCCATCTCCTTCTCTTGATCTCCGTAGCCAGGGATGTTGAATCTGTCTGGCGGAGCAGCTCTGGTGATGGTGTTCGGCCAAAATACCCTATCATCTTCCGGAGACACTTGTTCTGGAAGGTCTCTAGCTTGTGTGTTAGTCTCGCTGTCAGCTTCCAGCACTCAGACCCACAAAGAAATACACTGAGGACGTTACTATTGTATATTCTCAGTTTAGTTTTCAATCTCAGCTGTCTTGACTGCCAGATGGATTTCAGCATGGCGAAAGTCTGGTTGGCTTTGTTGATTCTAGCAGTGGCATCAGAGTCGCCATCTGTTGTGACTTTGCTTCCCAAGTATACATATTCCTCTTACAAGTCACCATCGTTGATGGTAGTACTGGGATTGTCTGTTTTGTGGTTGCTCCTCATCAATTTGGTTTTCGATGTGTTGCGCTTTAGCCCGATCGAGTCCGTAATTTTATCCAGCTTTTCTTGCATGATCTTGTGTCTGCTGGACAGCAGTCCTATATCATCTGCATAGTCCAGGTCTCCAAAAATTGAGTAAGTGTCTTCCTGATGCCCCTGTTTCCCTCTTTGGTGATTTCAGAAAGGAATAAATAATACACTCCTGCTTCATGCCAGATTTGATGCATAAGCTGTCTGTCAGGTGGTTGTTACAAGCAACTTGACACTGAACATCTGTGTAGAGTATCTTGATAACATTAACCATCTTCTGGGGATCCCGTAGTGATGAATATCTTCCACAAGGATTTTCTGCGGAGGGAATTGAAAGCCTTTTCCAAGTCAATGAATGCAATGTAGATGATACTGTTCCATTCACTGATTCAGCGTTTTATTCTAAGATTTGTCTTAATGTGAATATGTGATCTATGCAAGACTTGCCTCTTCTGAAACCAGCTTGTTCTTGTCAAAGAATGGTGTCAATAGCTGCTGGTATTCTGTTCAGTATATATTGCGTATGTGAGAGCAAGGTGCCCATCATCCTCTCCCTGTCTGTGTTGTCGCTCCCCACACATTCATTGAAATCCCCAAGAACCACTAGTACGTCGTGTATAAGGGGATGTCTTCCATAGTTGACTGAAGACTGTCATAGAAGGTGTCTTTGTCCTCATCCTCTGTTTCTTCTGTTGGCACATAGCAGATTACCACTGATGGTTTAATAAATCTGGAGTTAAACGTAGCATAAAGAAGTCTCTCACTGATTGGCTTACATTCAAGAAGAGTGTTGTACTTCTTTTGGATAATCAGGGCCACACCCTGTCGATGCTGGTTGTCTTCTCTGTTTGAACATATTGTGGTGTCTCCTGTAGTCAGTACTCTCTTCCCAGCTTCACTTCATCTGGCCTCCATGATGGCTAGAAGGCTGATCTTGTATTGATGCATTTCCTGGAGAACTTGCGACAGTCTTCCTGTCTGGTATAGCGTTCTTACATTCCAGCATCCAATGTTAATCGTTGATTTTGATGTTAGGAGATCCGCTATTGGGGTGGGGGCTTCCTTGCAGGTTTGGCCAGTTCCCTGGGTTGCTTCGCTTCTACCAGCAGGTGCAGTGTTCTCTCTTATTTCAGTTTCCGTAGCTAGTCTGTTTTTACGGGATGGGGTTGCTAGCCCCACCCCCAACCCTCTTCCTTTACCCCCGGCTTGGGACCGACAGGAAGCTCTCATAGAGATTATCCAGGCAGACTTTTCTAAATAATAAGTGATATTTTAAAATCTGATTGTAGGCAGGGCTTTTGTAAGTATATCAAAAGGTCAATACAAGGACAGTAGGTCATACAGGTACAATTTAGGTCTATATTCATTTTAATTCAATTCTTTATTTCCAATTGGATAGTAGATGCATGTAACATATGTGTATATATATACATATATATATATATATATATATATATATAAAAGAAGTTCATTTGGAAAGGGGAATGTTGAAGCACAATTTCCCCCCAACATCAATTTACATGTGCATAATATAAAGGTCAATATTTGAAAACATGTCTATTCTAAAGCCACATTATTTTAATTTATAAGAGGAATATATAACGATAGTAATACGCTTTATTTATACACTCTTAGTCCTCAAAGATATTTGTCAGATGTTCATAGAGAGTTTATCTCTCATTGTATATTTGGTGAACCGTATATTTGATTTGTGAAAATGTACACCAAGTTAGAAGAGTAGTTAAATACCGATTTATTTCAATGCACAGCTATAAATTTGAAACTCACATCAATGTGAGTTTTAAATTTATAGTTGTGTATTGAAACAAATTGTTATTTATGTATATTTGATGACCCCATTCAAGGGCCGACTGGGTCTGGACCTTTACTGCTGATTATTCACACCATACATCCCAGGTTTATCTAAATACAAGAGAAAGACAAGATAATGCTGCCTGAGATAAATAAAAGATGGCACTCAGTCCTGCTGTGCATGAGGCCTCTGATGTGACTGCAGGCCTCCCCTCCCCATTGGAGAGTTTGTCAGCATTCACTCAACTTGATTGAATCTAATGGCATTTTTATTGCTCCTTACACCTGTCGCTAAATGCTGGCTTGCTAACACACCAACCCATTTTGCATCACAAATATTTGGCAAGCGCTTCTAATGAATACAGAACTGTTTTGTGAACTATCAATAAACAAGAGCAATTACTTGCATTGTGCTTCTTACATTATTGAAGACAGGTAATAGGTTTGTGTCTTCCATAAACTTGACACCTAATCAATAAACTCAGTGACTTGCTCAGTGACTTGGTGTGCTCTCTTTGAACTAGTTATATTTATAAGCACCTGTCTGTACTGAATTGGTCTCGGCATAATATACAAAATGTTACTACTTATGATGAGGCAGGTATTTTATAATGAAAACAGTGCATACAAAATGAGTGAATGAACTCTTTGTATGTCTCCTTTGAAACAAAGAGTAGGTAACACATCTGAATGTATTTCATAGCATCTCCAATGGCCGGCAGAACTTTTTATAGGCCTTTCATGGCAAGGGTTTTTTGCAGGGGATATGGATGCTGCTAAGTTTGATGATAATCCCTCTGCACTTCCTCATTATAAAATAATTAATTGATATGTATTGTGAGCAAAAACACTGGTATAGCATGGTTTTCACTGGTCAGGAAATATGTATACAAAGCATGATCATTCATTAGGCACATGTCCCGTGTAAAGAGCACAAATTACAGAGATAAAAGGCAGTTGAGGGATGTATATATCCCTCTCCCTTGCGTGTTTGGAATGTTCAACCATTTCTTAGCGATGCAGCAAGTAATAGCATTCCAAACATCGTGTACGGAATGAAGTGACACAAGTTTTTATGCAGTAACCAACTGGTAAACACAACCTCAGCTTTGGGCTTGCTTCCAAATGGCCGCCACATTGAAGAGGGATCAGTTCTGGTTGAAGCAGGAAAAGGTGCCAGGTACAAGCTGTATTCAAACATTCCTGCCAACCCATCAACCTGGCTGTTTTTGTCTGACGGACATGACACATTACTTGCTTCCAATGTTGAGTAAATTGTGTACATTGCCACTTATACGAGTGCTTTGGGACGCATTACCACTGGCTCCCACTGTCACACACCTTCGTGTGTTATCTCCTCAACAAGAAACAAGATTGCTGTCCAGAGCAATAGACTCAGGGGGCAGGTGGACAAGGAAGTCAATTGCTAAGCAAGAGCTCAATGGTTATTTGCCTGTTTCTAACCTGTCCTAAAAAGAGATAGTTTTTAGGTTTGTTTTTAACATCTGGCACACAACTGGAACAGGGATGGCTAAGATCAGATAATGCTGCCTGAGATAAATAAAAGATGGCACTCAGTCCTGCTGTCGATGAGGCCTCTGATATGACTGCTGGCCTGGCCCTTGGAGAATTTGTCAGCATTCACCCAACTTGATTGAATCTAATGGAATTTTTATTGCACCTCACACCTGCCCCTAAATGGTGACTTGCTATCTATTACCCAGAGTGCCTCTGGAATAATTGCTGCTTGAGCTCCCATGGAACATATAACAGGGTCTGACTAGACTCTGGACAGATTTAGGAGCTTGTAAATCAGGCTATGGATTTGCACCTTTGAATTCAGGGATTTGGGCAGGGTGTCTGGGACTAGTGTTTGTTTCCGAGTGTTATTAGTGTCTGAGATAGTTTATGTGCTAATATATCTTGTAGTGTATTTGTTTTTGAGATTTGAATCCTTTGAGTGTGTGTTAGTAGCTGTGTTGTCACTGTCTTTCTCTGTGACTAGTGTCTGTTTAATGTTTGCATATGAGTTATCTTCAGTGTTTGGGATTCTCTGCTATTAGGTTATAAATGTGAATTATACGATGAGTCTTTTATTTATGTTGGTGATTATTGTTTCATTGTGTTTTAGTGTCTAGTGAGGTTATTTTTGTGTAATTAGTATTTTGTGATTGTTGTGTGTGTATATGACTAGCAGAGTTGTCGTTAAAAGCCAGGACCCGGGTAAATTACCTGGCTTTGGCGATCTACGTACCCGGCTATCGAGAACAGAGATGGGAAGTTTTTTAATAGCACCGGAATTCAAGTGCCTTTGTGTTACAAATTGTGCTGTACAGTGTCTAAATGTGGAAAGGACACACTGAGGTGTAAAATGTCGACCAATAGTTAGGTGATAGTTATGATATATAATGGTGAAAAAGACACAATGAGGTTTAAAGTGTTGACAAATATTTAGGCCTAGTTATAATATATAACAGGTGGCATTGAGGTGGGCTTGGTTTCTACAGTGGTAGGAGAATGAATGCCCTCATAGCATTGTATACAGACAGCAGTGTCTGTAAACTCAGAGATACGTAGGCCTACGTTGTATGTTAACTGGACACTGTTTGTTTTAAACAATTAACACAGATGGAACTTAACATACATAAGTTAAAAACAAATTATGTATCATTTAATAGTATTGCATCATATTATATATTATTGTATCCATAGACTAGTGGTTCGCAACGTGCTGTCACTTGGTCAGGGCTTGTTACATGGTCCCTGCTGTGGGGGTCATGGCCCCTGCAATCAGCACACTTAATAAAAACCCTGGCAAGTGTATTAGTATTTGTGTATACATTGTACATTAATTACATAACTTACTGTTGTACATACATATACGTGTTCTACAGTTCTATGGTTTACATAAACAAATTCTACCTTCATGATGTAGATCTGTGTGTGTGCGTGCGTGCGTGCGTGCGTTCGTTCGTTCGTTCATGTTCGTTCATTCGTGCACCCAGTAGACATAATACAATGGTGTTGTACACCCAACTTGCATGGCTGACAAAAACATGCATGATAAGAAAAACAAATAACACATTTGTTTACTTGCAGTGCTGATTGATTTAATGTTGCTGCGATTAGATTAAGGGTATCAGTGTAGTTGTGACAGGCAATTTGCGCAAATAAGACTTTTTCTGCACAATTTGTTATTGTTACTGTCACAGTGAGATTGCATAGTGTTGGACATAGAGAATCATACATCCCTCGGTCACCGTTGCCAGAGGAGAGTCAGACACATTAGAGGACTCTGGGGGGGTATTTCTGTGGCATTGCAGACATATTATATTATCTGTAACTATATTTATAAATTTATGGTGAGAAAACACATAGACCTGACATTCTATCCATATTTGGTCAATAAATGCAAACAAAACTAGATGTATTAAACCATATATATATTTTTTATATACTGTACTACACTTTTTATCAGCAAACCAAATGCAGCATTAACATTGTAAATGTAAATGACTCAGGGTATATAAAACCATTTCTTGAAAGACTACCCATCAGCGTTTATTCCCTTGGAGAGAAAATAATAAGTTCACTATTTAAATGTTTATAGGGGACACGTTGCTTGTGACACTCCACTTTGTCAAAGTCCTAAGGCTGGAAACAAGGAACACATTGCAAGTGGCACATCAGTATTATTTAAGTCCCCACACTAGAAACAGGAAACACAAATGCCAGTAACTTGTCACATTCCGTAGTCACTAGGCACAAAAACAGGGAACTGTATAATGCAATATTTCCAAGGCTCTGGCTTCAGTTCTGTAGAGACAGATCTACATTTTGAGGCAGTGGGTTCAAATCATTGTCTAGATCTTGGGAAATCTCAGCTCTGCTCCAGGGAAATCAGTGTCTGGGATGGCAGACGTTTTTTGGCTGGCGTGCAGTCGCTGAAAAAAACATTCAAATTTTATAAGAAAATGAAAGCAAGACTCGGCTTACCTGATGATTGCATGCAAATCAAGTCATCTGGTAGTTATTTAAAAATAATCTAATTTAGTTGGATGTGGAAACTTGATTTTTAGACTGATTAAGGTTTCTCGGTGACCAAGAGTTGTTGGTGACCGTGTATCTACAGAAATGCTTAGTGGAAAAAGCAGCCACCAGTCTTGTATAGTTGGTTTACATATTGTGCAGTTGGTATACATATTGTGTATGTTTCAGGCTGGTATGGGGGGAGTATGTAGCCCTGAACAAGCTGCCTCCTGTCTTGTACAGTTGGTGTACACACTGTTTCCTGTCTTGTGCAGTTGTGAGTGTTTCAGACTGGTACAGGAGTGCGTGCAGGAACAAGCTGCCTTCAGTCTTGTACATTTGGTGTACACATTATGTATGTGTTTCAGGCTGGTACGGAGGGAGTATGTGGGAACAAGTTACCACCAGTCTTGTATAGTTCGGGACCCTTCATCACAGTATATTTCAGGTAAGTGTCTTACTTCTTACTGGTGATAACAATTCTCAATATAAGATTCTTTTCTGCCTTCTCATTTTGCTTTTCTTTCACACACATTTTGCCTTTATGACAAAATGTGTATTTGTTTATAGCCAGGCATGAATTATATATATATATATTATTATATATATATTATATATATATATAATCCATGCGTATTAATACACTTTAGATGACTGTGAGTACATCTCCTCTGTGGCTGGCACCGAGGTCCTCTTACCTCTTTCTATTTTCATTTCTTCTGATTTACCAATTGGGATATATTTTAGAAAACACAACAGTATTTATTTAGAGTTATCTATGTACTTGTTTTGGTATGCTACACTTTTCTACAGTCTTTCTCCTGCTTCAGATAATTGAGTATTGATCAGTTCACCAGGTGGCACCAACATAAACATGTGGTTTATTGTTCTGTGGATGGGTGTAAGCTAGTTGATAAGATTTTTTTAATGTCTGTGCCAATTAATTACCATATTGTTTGTGGAAAACAAAACATTCTGGATTAATAACTAGCAATCATCTGACCTTGCGAAGGTCACTGAGAACAGAAGAGACATGGGCATGGTAATTCCGTGTTAACAACTGTCTTCCTGTAGATATGTCGGTAACAATGAAGGAAGACAGCCATTACACAAGGCGGCAATGAACTGTCGCTGGTGTCTTTAATATAAAGAACAGTCTGATTGAACCCCGCAGCGTGCCAACTTAATACAAATAGCCTGACAGATGTCGTGTGGCCGCCTCGCTGACTTAATAAATATCTATTCAATCTGACGGCCTTGTTCGACTTCCAATGATTGGAAAAACTTGACATTTGATACTGAGTCTAGCAGAAGGAACCTAAGTCTGGGGCAGGGTGTTGGAGTGGGAAACGGGAATATTGAAGCGGTGACAGTTGTAGGCAGTGGTCCCTTGACACGGGAGCTCAGCGGGCCGCATTTGGCATTTGACGGGATATTGTTCTGATAATCAAATCCGAAACCGGTTATTTTGTTGGTTTTGAAAGCATGGAACCCCCTATTTGTGGGTGGGTAATTTGGGGAGATGTTGCGCCTGTGTTTAGTCAGGTGCCTGTTTTAGCAGATGTTGCCTTTAGCAATAATCAGGCTGCGTAAATGCTGGGATATCCTGTTTCCATGCACAACCTTAGGCAGTGAGTGGACTCCTGAAGGATTAGGAAGAGACATGTGCGCAGAGGGATGGAGTGATGATATTGGGTGCAAGGAGTGAAGAGGCCTACATCATGCAGTGGGTGGCTGTGGCTCTTGTTCATGGTAGTGGTGGTGATGAAGGTTATGATCTGATGTTTTGTAATATGATGTATGATTGCGATGATGAACTAGGGAGTGGTTCCTTTTGTGCTATACGTAAAATTTACAGTAAATGTGTTGCAATTTTCTGATGCACACCTTTGCCCGCACCATGACAATGGCTAATTCTGCAGTGACTGCCACTGGGCATGTATCATTTAGTGGTCGTCAGCAAAAGAGATGGGCCTTTGTTTGGAGTTCCCCGCAGTTCTATTTTATTGATGGTCGATTTGCCACCAGTTTCTCATGGTTGTCTTTGTCCTACTTACCATAGTGGACATGTATGTTTGAATGATCACCAGCAGAGCCATGGTTGGTCAGATCCTTCTAGAACATTGTGTTTCGTTTCTCACCAGCTCTGCCCCTACTTAGACAGTTGCACTGGCTTCTAGTTACATATCGAATACAATTCAAATTAGCTACTACCACATATCGTACCCTTTCTGCATAACATCCATCCTATTTTTTTAGTTTCCTTCGTTTTTCCAATATCCCCAGGAATCCCAGATCATCTTTTTCATAACGACTATTTGTTCTGAAAACCAAGTTTAATATCGGCAAACGTGCTTTTTCTGTAGTTGCACCCAAAATGTGGAATAAATTCCCTATCATTTCAAAATCATCTGAGACAATGGATACCTTTCGTAAAAAAGTAAACACTTATTTATTTGAAATTGCATTCCCACCCTAACCTTCAGCGGTCCCTTGCTCTAATGACGACTCTTGCTTGTCCTTGTTAACGATTGCGCCTCCTGAGGATTTAGGCGCATTAGAAGTTTGTCATTATTATTATTATATAACCTAGACACAACCGCTTGCACAAGCCACAAACATGCACCAATCACTGCATAACCCACCACACCAATATACAACCACAGAACAACTCCACAGAGACCGCCCCGAACACCGGACAACCCAACTTCAGTCTCTTCATGCACACACACACTCCTCTGTAAATGAACCTTAACTGTTTTCGGCTGGAGTAACTGTTTGAGATTCATAGCGTGTGTGCGATTGGCCCCAGCGTCAGCGACACTGTCAATGGAGACTACCATGCAGAGGGTCCGAAGATGGATTCATCAGAAAGCTGGCAGGGAGCTTCTGTACCAGCCTGATTACATCACTCGTCACTCCTCTCCACAGTCCTTCAGCTGTCATCTTCATTGTGTGCTGGAATCCCTCAGCAAAGGCACAGGCTGCTCTAACAATTACAACGCGGTTATTCTGCGTGGCTCGCTCTGTCAGATTTTCCGTGAATGGAGAAGGTATTAAAGGCAGCCGGAGTGGGAGAGTTGCAGATTACGATAATGGACTGACTGTGTGATGTCGCAAGTTGTTTGTTCTTTCTATGTGGTGGTGTCTTGTATAGACACAACCACAACCTTGACTGTGTGACTCCACAGGAGTGTTGGCCACTATGTAATGATTATTGTAATCAAGATCAAGATATTTTTAATGGATTTAAGTTGTAAATGGAGTGAGTGGGCGGGTAAAAGAACATTTTTGTTACTTAATCATGCACGCATGTTTTGCGTGTGTTAGTAAACGTTTATACTACTAACTTTTCAACAGTAATGTCACCAGTGTATCAGCAGTAACAGTAATGTCACCGGTGTATCAGCAGTAACAGTAATGTCACCGGTGTATCAGCAGTAACAGTAATGTCACCGGTGTATCAGCAGTAACAGTAATGTCACCGGTGTATCAGCAGTAACAGTAATGTCACCGGTGTATCAGCAGTAACAGTAATGTCACCAGTGTATCAGCAGTAACAGTAATGTCACCAGTGTATCAGCAGTAACAGTAATGTCACCAGTGTATCAGCAGTAACAGTAATGTCACCAGTGTATCAGCAGTAACAGTAATGTAACCAGTGTATCAGCAGTAACAGTAATGTAACCAGTGTATCAGCAGTAACAGTAATGTCACCAGTGTATCAGCAGTAACAGTAATGTCACCAGTGTATCAGCAGTAACAGTAATGTCACCAGTAGTATCAGCAGTAACAGTAATGTCACCAGTGTATCAGCAGTAACAGTAATGTCACCAGTGTATCAGCAGTAACAGTAATGTCACCAGTAGTATCAGCAGTAACACCACCTTTACTGTCAATAGAACTGTCACAGACTCATCGGTACTGCCATTGGTTCTGTAACCATTATCGTCACCATTATTGACATGGTTACTGACATCATTATTGTCATTAGTAATGTCACCAGTACTGTCACCATTACAATCACCAGTACAGTCACCGTATCATCACCAGCTCTCCTTGGTGTCTTCATACTGTCTTTGTGTCATATCACATGACATCCCCCCTGACACAACTTCCCAGATGACATTACAGGACCAGTCACCCTCGTTGACAGATGTGTGCTACTGTTGACACTAATGGAATTAGACCACAGCTGTCCCTATACTCATGTGTTTTGGCCGCCAGTTAGAAAACAATTCCTTGTAATGATGCGTGCATTGCGTGACTGTCGATATCTGCATCTTATACACAAAATTATGGAAATATCATTATCATCCCCATGATTCGGACAAGTCGACCCAAGTCGACACGCTTTGTGTCGATAATTGCATTTTTGTCGTTTAACATAACAACGTTTGACAGGCTGGTGTAGAATGTGGTGACTCGAGCCAGTTTCGCTAATGACTAATCTGCAGATTCTGGTTAGTTGTTATATTTCACAGTTCTGTGATTTTAGCCATATGTGTGCCAGTTTTTATGACACGGTTTATAAATTTGGAAGCAGATATTATAATTAGGGTCACTTTGAAGAGGGAGGCAAAGTGACCCGTTTTCAGGCAACTGTGTTAACTTGGTTACTCTACAGTTTTGAGCCTATCAGATAATGCAATGCATCAATTTATATTTTTCTTTGTTGTTGAAGACAGAAGACAACCTTGAAATTAAATGTAAAATTCATGGACAATTCTTCGGACAAAGATCTTCCATGCAGTGATGTAAAAAAACTTGCAAATAAATAATGGAAACTATATCTAAATCATAATTATTACTGCCAATTAGCTGTTAATTCTGGCCATCCAGGCTTTCATTAAGCTATATCAGTCGATGTTGAATACATAGATATATATACAGTGTATAGTGAATATTTAGAGGATGCAATTAACAACAACCTAACTAAAAAGATATTACAAAATAGACAATTAAAACATCAAAAAACTATACTTGCTTTTAAAAAAATAGGAAGGTTATTTAAAAAAAACAGGTATTTTTAATTTTGTTAACTTTGTCCACACTTAAACTTCTGAATCCATAATTGCAATTTGAAGAAATTACAGGTTTTTTTTCATTCCGATGTAACGAAAAGATTCAACTTTTACTTTGTGGGGGCTACACCCTGCTCCCTTTTCTGTGTATCTGATGAATGACTTGTCATGTTTTTAGAGATAATTTAGCTCACAAGAAATTTGGTTTTAATTTCTTAATATTTTGGCTTTCTGTACATTCAAAATTGATGTTTTTGTTTTCAGAACAGATACTGGTGGTCCAAGGGGATCGGGGTTCAAGTTTATCATCACCGCATACAGCGATGGTAAGTGATCAGGACTCATGATGATTACCATGTGATACTAGGTGGCACTACTGGTACTTCCTGGTAGTGAGGAAGCCGTTGAATGCCCTGACAGCTGGTCTCGGTGTGATGTAATTCAATTACAGGCAATTGCCAGCTGCATCACAAGATTGTGATGCAAATGTAAATTAACTGTATCACCTTTGAAAGACTGCAGTTGGCTTCTTTCATTAAGAGAACCTCTGAGCAAGTCGGCTGAAAATGACTCCATCATGTCATTAGAAATTACCTCGGTCTTCATTCCAAACACACTTCTACATCTCGGCTACACTGCTGTGGTTTCTGCTGGTTAAAGCGACTTCCGCGATTGACTTAGCTCATCGCGAATGAGATTCAGTGATGTTTGGATCTGTACTGCATGAATGGTTTAAGTAATATGTGCAGTTGGTTTATTAAAAGAGTTTTGTATTTTTGTTAAAATCATCAACAAATATTGTTGTTGTTAGATAGCTTGTGAAAATGATGTACCGGTAATAGAAAAAAGAAATGAGTGAAATATTTAGTTGCGGATATAGCTTATTTAGTTCACTCCTTGTAAAGTATAAATTGCTGCATATTTAGCTGACTGTTAATTTGAATGTACATCTGTAATGATTACGCCACAAAACATTACACCATAAATACTCTATGGTCCCTCACTGATGATATCATATGTGTGTATCCGATCATTATTTTTAATGCTGAACAATTCTGGAGTGTTGCATCTTTGATCACAGTTTCCTTATGATTTGGGTAATAGAAATTTTATTATTATTATTAACAAATACCCTTATTTTATATATATTGTTTTGACCAATGGTCATGGCCCCATTTAGAATTAAGGAATGTTAACTTGTTGCCACGTAATAGGCGACTAATCTTAGCTCAGCATTCTGATATTCCAAATACGACACTGGTTTTGACGTTTTAAGTGTGTGATTATACCTAACATTGTCTTGGTCAAATATTGGTCAGTGGCTATGTTGACCACTGACTGTTGTGTGATGACCACTGAGGATGACTGTGCAAATGGCTATAATATGTGCGATATTTGGCCTGTCTGGCAATTTGCTGTCACATCTGTGACACATCGACAGCGTTGGCCACGCTGTGCCATTGTCACCTCCGCAGTCAGCCCAGTGTGTCTGTGAATATTAAATCATAGGAAATATTGCGTGTCATCCGGTCATGCGTTGCAAAAGTCAATATTTATACACAGTTTTATCGGGTACATCTAAAAAGAAGCCAGTATTTCGGACTGTTAAGCATTGCATTAAGCACATGTGCATTTGGTAGTTCTGATAGTATCCATGATGAATAAGATACAAGATTGAAAACTGATCAGTTGGGGCTTTCAAACACCTAATCAGGACTGTAATAGTTGTTTTGTTGTTGTTTTTATTCGGCCAAATTGACTGTTGGTAAATTCATTGATTTCACAATACCATGTTGTAATGTGTAGTTCAGCCACAGATTTTCATTAAAGTACGAACGCTATTCGCATGACTGAATGCAGGGCTATTCTTCACTGTGGCAGGCCAAAATGGAGTCACGCCATGTAATTATTGTACATGTAACTCTTTAACAAAGAGTTGTATCTTTGCTGGCTAAACCTGTTTTTCTTATACGTTCTGTAAACGTCGGTAAAAACAGCTGGAATTGATACCCAAGAAACTTGGAAGAATTGCAAAATTGACAACATCCCATTTAGGATAATCATAGTTGATTAAAAACATGTTTTTAAAGTATATTTGCCAACACCAGGTTTGATTCAGATACGTGACCAATTCATCATAGTTGATTAAAAACATGTTTTTAAAGTATATTTGCCAACACCAGGTTTGATTCAGATACGTGATCAATTCAGTTTAGTGATTTGCTCTGTATTCCATCTGATTGGCTAAGCATGCAGCAGCTCATAGCAGAATGTTCTGATGAAGTGTCTCAGCCTTCTGTGTCGGCATTGATGAACTGGATTTTTCTCAAAACAAACTATTCGGTAAGGCAGCACTAAAATCATGGTAAAACAATGTTTTCTAATAATTACCAGACATAGTAAGATGGTACAATTTCCGTTATCCGAAGTCTAAAAAGACACCATATGATTTGTATTAGAAGTAGAGACATTACTGATTACTTATTGATGGAGACAAATATTTTGACAATATTAAGTTATTTTTATTCTGAGGAGTCTTATAGTGAGTGAACTATTTCTAAAAACCTGCGTCTATTTTACATAAAAATATAGAATTAATAGTTTAATGAAATGGGTTGTGCATTGATGAGCTATTATCCTGTCAAATGAAAGTAGAAATGTATGTCTATTCTATTGTAAAATTAACACAATAATTTACATTTAGTAAACAAATATTTTATCTCACTGACAGTCCCGATAGCAACTATATCATATCAAAAATGGAATTTATCATCAATTTCAAAATGAACAAATTTAAGATACCTACCCAGTATAATTATATGATAGTTTACGTACGCATGATAAAGCTTCCATCACATCTTCAGCATAAAATTGAATCATTCTCCGGTGTCATGTCACCATGTTGATGGTTGTCACATGACATGTCACATGACAATAATTTCAGATGAAGATGACAGCAAGGTGGTATCCATTCCGTTCATTGATAGGTGCCTCTCTCATATTTCTATTGCTCCTCTGATCTTTCTGCACGAGAAATAGTTCTCCTCAGCAATGACAACCTTCCCGTGATTGTCCTACGCATTCCAGACAAAAAGGGTTAAATTAGGAATGGAACCAGTTGCTTAGCAATGCTACCACAACTCATGCCATGTTGAATTATATAATATATAATAATAAGTTACTGATCCATGTATCACCCCCTCACTTCCTCCACGCAGTTTGCACTGTGGCACTTCATCCTAGATGATTGGAATTGCAATATTGATGAGCTGATAAGTGGCTGATAATAAATCCATCCAGCCAATGGACAGTTAATTAATTGTCCACTCCTGCAACTGGCTAAGTAACACAGGAAGAGAGAGATCATTGTTTGTTTTTTCATATGCAACATTAAAAAAAATGTTTTTAGTGCTTTGTGCGAAATAATGATATTGTGATAATGTCGCAAGTTGCTTATTGTTGTTACATTGACCTGCTGTTGAATTTTCATCAAATCTTACAGTGTTGTTTTTGAGAAAATTAGCGTGGCAGATACGCCCTATTGGATGTTTCACAAAACATATGTATTTGTAGGGTATTTCACCTTCCTACATATATTTATTGTATTTTGCCATTCACCAAAAAATTTATTTATGACCAACATAACTGTTGCAGTGCTCAAATATGTCCATTTCCTTCTCCGTAACTATTTTCGAGGTTCAAAGAATCCTACAAAAGGGGTTCCATCTTTAAAATCGTCTAAGCACTATTTGTTTACCCTGAATCTGGGGATAAATTAGTGATATGTCCCCACACATTCTACAAATTGGAGTGGAACTCTTCTGTGCTGCAGGTTAGAATTATATGTATTTCCTGTACGTGTGTTAATAATCACCCTGACCCAATCCTGTATGCAGGAAAAAATTTTTACTAGTCCAAAACTGTCCCAATAGATATGCGCACACGTATACAATCTAATCCAAATGTACATTAATAAATACCATAAATATATGCATAGAATAATAGTACACATGTGCGACACATTTTTTCAAGCAGAATAGACATGTCAATGACAATGGGATCTATTTTAATGTTATTTTAGGCATCTTATCAAGATCGTCTTGATATATATACTTATATTTGTATATTTTTGAACAACAATTTCTGTTTTCAGCAAATGTAACAACACATTATTTAGAACATTTTTTATACGAGTTTTACTCTGGATGTCAGTGAATAGATATTAAATAACATATTATTTAATAAGAATCATTCCTCAAGCATTTGAGAAATATGTCTTAAAAAGTTACTTTGGCACTAGAATGTTGCAAATTTTTCATCGGATAATATCAATAATTAAAAATAATGATCTGTCTTTCGGGGGCAAAAACAGCTCTTTCTGGAGACATTTGTCATGACAGGTTCTCTATTTTGTGTGAATCTGGAGACGGCTGACAATTGAATCAACTAGTTGAGTGCGCGGGTGTCTTGGTTCTCTGTGACAAGTTCACTTCTCCTCACACAAAGGCTATTCTACTGGGACCGAATTAACAGCTCGGCTGTTATGATGAAATAGGATTCTCCTAACAGCTCTTCCTGAAAGACTCTTTCTCAAAGAGATCTCCTGTACTCTTGAATTGAGGCTTTCTCTAGACATGCCATAATTTCGAATGTTGGAAAAAAAGTGACAGGGAAAAAGTCATGATTAAAAACACATGGATGTAGCCATACAATTTAAGTAATTATGTTTCAAAATAATCTTACATGTATTTCTTAATTTAATTAGTATTTACTGATTACACATTTATTTATCTAGGTGTATCTTGCTAGTTTCAATGTGAAGTTTGGTTGAATTCACATTTAAAATTTATTTTGTCTGATGACTTCAAGCAAAAGACAATGTTGATACATTCTGAGTATGTTTTAAGTAAGGTCAAATGTAGTAATGCAGCTTTCTAGAGGGTAACCTCAAGTTATTTTCTATAACATCAAATTCTTGGCTTTATTTTCTACCGAATGTATTTGTTGAGAATGTTGTCTTTATGACTCTATTTCCACCAAAGGGCATTACTTTCATCCACAACAAAGGATGTTTTATATGGCTTCATGTTGGCCTATGCTGCACCAGAAAATAATTCCAGAATATTTGGAATAATTTAATTTCTATGCAAATTACTCTTGTACACCTCGCTGCACTGTGTCTAGTTTGATCAGCTAAATGGAGAACTTTTAGGACAGTCATCTGTTACCTTGGCCCTTGGCCAGCTGCTGTGGTCTGCTGATGTAATTGCACTGTACAAAGAGCCAGTCTCCCTGCCACTGGCTCCACTATAGGTCTTCCCCTCCCAACCATTTCCTCATTGTGTAAGACAGCTTCAGTTCCCCCAGGCAGCCTACACACCCTGGTGATTGTTTTTCCTCCCAGCTGGGTCCTTAGTTAATTGAGGCCTTGTGCTGTTCTTGAAATGCAGAAGCTCTCAGCATGAGGTGTGATGCTGAAAGATCTTCTTCAACTGGATTTATGGGTGTTTGGATTTTGGGACCTTTGAAGTTGAGCCAGTTTAAGAGGCTAATTGGGGGTGCTAATGGACAGGACATATCAGGTTGGCTGGATTGTCCTCTTGGCCTTTGTCAAACAGCACAATGATGTATACTGGCTTGCCTTGTCACCAGATATTTTGTAATCACATGGAGCCAGTATGGATGATCCTTCTGTCAGGGAGCATAAATGCATGTCCACACATAATGACCATGTAGAAAATGACTCAAGAAAATGTAATCCCACACATTTATTATAACACATGTGCTCATAAAAATGTTGTCGGTTTGTGCCATAGGTATTTTAAAGTGTTGTTTTTAAGCCCACACCCTTGGATTAATTTTTTCCAAATTTACTACTAATTTCACCAAGTATTGTATGCACGGTGGTGTTTTATATTCAGATCCCCCTCATTTTGTATCGAATGCACAGTTTTTACTTGCCTTCAATAGGATAAGAATCAATCAGTTAGGATGTGATTTTGTAGGTTTTGAATGTTGTAGCTTCCCCTGGGAGGGATTAGACATGGGAACATTGTGCAAAGATGCCAATCGCAATCTCATGTTTCCCTGGGATGTCTCTCTAATGGTTATCATTGGGAGAAATGTTACATAATCTTGCATCATCAAGGCATCTCTTCAGAGGGTGTTCACTGAGGCTGAAGGGGTGTAATTAGAGGGGGTGCAGGCTTACAGGGGTACAGTTGCACTTGGGGAAGCTGAGTAGGCAGTTCTAAAATAAAACAGATAATTTGTGACAAATGGTAGGACTAATAGGTAGTTGTCTGGGTACAAAGATAAGGTTACTACTGTTGTAGTTTTGTCTGCAGCAGCTGCATCAATATGGTTCATCACTGGTGAAAGTCTTGTTCTGGTATTGGATGTGAGAGAGTGCGCGCACAATGAATCTGCACTTGTAGTTTATTTAGCATATAAAAACTGTAATTGGCATGTGCTTAATTAGGCGTTCTGGCCTGCCCAGGTGGTAGCCATTTGGGTCTGTCATAGTAATGGAATTGATGCAGTTTTTGTCAACTGTCCTGAGTGCAATGTCAGAATATTGTTTGAGAAACATTTGTTTTACTGTGGTGGTGTTAGTTTTGGGAAGCTGTTAATTTGATGTGCCCCTAGGGTAGATGTCTCTTTAGACTTGGTGTTTTATTGCTGTCCTATGGAACTGTGATGTAATCTTTGCAGTGACATTGCATTGTTCTACTGTCAGGTGATGTCAGTGTGGTGTTTGATGGCCAAGTAATGTCAGTGTGATGTTTGATGGCCAAGTAATGTCAGTGCGATGTGTGATGGCCAAGTAATGTCAGTGCGATGTTTGATGGCCAAGTAATGTCAGTGCGATGTTTGATGGCCAAGTAATGTCAGTGCGATGTTTGATGGCCAAGTAATGTCAGTGCGATGTTTGATGGCCAAGTAATGTCAGTGCGATGTTTGATGGCCAAGTAATGTCAGTGCGATGTTTGATGGCCAAGTAATGTCAGTGCGATGTTTGATGGCCAAGTAATGTCAGTGCGATGTTTGATGGCCAAGTAATGTCAGTGCGATGTTTGATGGCCAAGTAATGTCAGTGCGATGTTTGATGGCCAAGTAATGTCAGTGCGATGTTTGATGGCCAAGTAATGTCAGTGCGATGTTTGATGGCCAAGTAATGTCAGTATGATGTTTGATGGCCAAGTAATGTCAGTGTGATGTTTGATGGCCAAGTAATGTCAGTGCAATGTTTGATGGCCAAGTAATGTCAGTGCAATGTTTGATGGCCAAGTAATGTCAGTGCGATGTTTGATGGCCAAGTAATGTCAGTGCAATGTTTGATGGCCAAGTAATGTCAGTGCAATGTTTGATGGCCAAGTAATGTCAGTGTGATGTTTGATGGCCAAGTAATGTCAGGGTGATGGTTGATGGCCCAGTAATGTCTGCTGTATCACATAGTGTCAACGCAGGTAATCTTACTATGGTGATTCTCGTTCTACAGTGTTTGACGGTCAGGTAATGTTAGTGTCAGTGCTGTATAAATGTTGTGCCAGTGCATTAAAAGTGCACCGAGTGCAGTGTTTTTATCAGTGTCAGCATACACATGAAGCGTTGACAGAGCAGGACCTGTGAGTGTGTCAGCTGGACCGACTAAGAGTAACAGTCAATAATCGCATGCTTTTCAAGACGGATTAAGTTGGCCAGGATCGCTGACACAACCCCCTCGTAGATTAGTGACGTCTTTCTCACTGAATACGTCTTCTTTCTGGTTCACTGTACCTTCTCATCCACTCTGACAACTATGCCATTGTCAATCGAGTACGTTGACATTAGATATATGCAATTACGCTGTTTGAATCACCTGTGTTGTCTGATTGGCTCTCAGTGCCAACACCAGTTATTTTTGTCATTCTTAATGGATTCCGCAGCCTTATTCAGTGCTGGAGAAGTGATATTCGTACTGTTCGCACTATGTTTATAAATATTGATAAATAAATAAAGTACAACATTTACTACATAGCTCCAGATATGAAGACTTAGTGGTCTACTTTGCACATTCAGTGTATATATTTTAACATGAGATTTGTTACAGAGTTCAAATAAAAAAAAATATATATATATATATATTGAAGTGGTATGGGCATGTAGAGTGAAAGGACGACGAAGATTGGGTGAAGGGCTGTACAAAGTTAGTGGTGGAGGGGACAGCTACCGTCGGCAGACCAAGGAAGACCTGGCAGAACTCTATGTCTGCAGACTTGAATCTGATGAGTATCGACCATCGGGATGCACAGGACTGGGTCAAGTGGAAGAGGGCAATTAATTGGAAGAAAGGCGAACCCAGCAGAGCCTGGAAACACCACCTCTAAACGACGATGATGATATATATATATATATTTATATATATAAGGCAGTCAATTTTGAACTATTTAAAACGTTCTACATGGAACTTATAAACAGAATAAGAGATAACATTGGAACGTGATTCTCATGCCAGATCAATGTCCCATTTACTTAGCTGAATAAATGATTAGAAAAAGTTGCCTGGAGGCTGTCTTGTACCGGAAAACGTTCAAGCAGAAACATGTTTGGAGAAATGTCAGCATGTCATCTTCTCGGAACGGAAGGACCGTGTTGTGACAGAATTAATTTGCATCTCCATTCGTTGCAGTCCATCTTATATAATATATAAGTGTTGCTGCGTGTACTACTGCGGAAGACTGACAAGAAGAGTTTGATTGTATCCGTATTACCTGGCACTAGCTATCTGGAGAGAGGTAGAAGGAGAGTATATGATATGAATATTAATGCTGCATTCAAATTAATTAGGTTTTATGAAAGGTTTTCTTTTTTGTGTTTGTTGCATTGGCCAACTATTGTCACATTTAGCATAAATGAGTTTGCAAGATGTTGCCATTAAGGTTGTGTCCAATTACATAATTGTGATTGATCTTGTATAGTTACAACAATATGTTTTATACGGTTGTCTTTTATTTGGTCTAATTCGTATCCATAAATAAAATAATAAAATATGCAAGCATCATCAGGTTATGAATTGGGTATGATATACATAATTCAGGATCATGTGTGCTATAAATTGCTCACAATAATTAATTTAGAAGTTAAATTTTTCAAAATAAAAAAATGATTGTAATTATGTGACTGAAATGAGCAATTGGTAACCAGCTTTGCTGTGATATTCAACATCTGTGTTACATCACTGATGCCATTTTGCGTCACTAATGTCATTCCACAAGGCGGTATCGCTGTTTTTTTTGTCTGATATCACCAGATGGTCGTTTGTGGCTAATCATCAGAAATCTGAACTCTTTTTGTTCCGAGATTGGGGTTAGTTAGAATTCTGCCATCAAAAATTGTGTTCTTTTCTTGATGTAATTATGGGATTGGAAATGAAATACCCTCATTGGAAACGGGAACGCGTCTTCCTTACGTGATCGGTGTTGTATATTGCTGTTTGATTGACAGGCATTGTATTGTGGCATGTCTGACATCATTACTGTTATCCGCATGAAATCACAATATCACAAGAAGATTCTGCATGACAGGTTCTGCTATAGGAATAGGCACATTACAGTTGTCGACAAGTCTGTTAGGTAACAAAGAAAGAAGAAGAAAGGTTCCGATGAAATGGAAACCAAATCTTGACAGTGTGTTCCTTGTCTTTGTCAGTTGTCAAATTGTGCACGTCTCCTCCACAATTCCTGTCTACTGAATAAACAGCACAACCAAAATTATTGAAGGTACAAAATTTAACAATTTGTATTGAAAAATAATGTTATCATGTATAGCCTATACTTTCTGACTGATACGTCACCTCCCAAATGTTATGATGTATAGCCTATCCTTTCTGACTGATACGTCACCTCCCAAATGTTATGATGTATATCCTATCCGTTCTGACTGAATCTTCACCTCCCAAATGTTATGATGTATAGCCTATCATTTCTGACTGATATCTTCACCTCCCAAATGTTATGATGTATACCCTATCATTTCTGACTGATATTTTCACCTCCCAAATGTTATGATGTATACCCTATCATTTCTGACTGATATCTTCACCTCCCAAATGTTATGATGTATACCCTATAATTTCTGACTGATATCTTCACCTCCCAAATAGTATGATGTATACCCTATCCTTTCTGATGGATATCTTCACCTCCCAAATGTTATGATGTATACCCTATCATTTCTGACTTATATCTTCACCTCCCAACTGTTATGATGTATACCCTATCCTTTCTGACTGATATCTTCACCTTCCAAATGTTATGATGTATACCCTATCCTTTCTGACGGATATCTTCACCTCCCAAATGTTATGATGTATAGCCTATCCTTTCTGACTGATATATTCACCTCCCAAATGTTATGATGTATAGCCTATCCTTTCTGACTGATATATTCACCTCCCAAATTTTATGATGTATAGGCTATCCTTTCTGACTGATATCTTCACCTCCCAAATGTTATGATGTATACCCTATCCTTTCTGACTGATATCTTCACCTCCCATATATTATGATGTATACCCTATCCTTCCTGACTGAAATCTCCACCTCCCAAATGTTATGATGTATACCCTGTCCTTTCTGACTGATATATTCACCTCCCAAAAGTTATGATGTATACCCTATCCTTTCTGACTGATATCGTCACCTCCCAAATGTCATGATATATACCCTATCCTTTCTGACTGATACTTCACCTCCCAAATGTTATGATGTATACCCTATCCTTTCTGACTGATATATTCACCTCCCAAATGTTGTGATGTATACCCTATCCTTTCTGACTGATATCTTCACCTCCCAAATGTTATGATGTATACCCTATCCTTTCTGACTGATATCTTCACCTCCCAAACGTCATGATGTATGCCCTATCCTTTCTGACTGATATATTGACCTCCCAAACATGTTTTACATTTAGCAAATGCACTTTGTGCTGATTTTTGTGTATTTTCGCAAGAAGTGGTCATAACAAAACCTGGAATTTTTTTTCATTTTTAGTCACTTTCAAAGCAAAGTGTAAAACAATGCGTGAATTGTCCCGTGAAGTGACTGGGGTTTGAATATCAGGGTAACCACATATTGCAAGGTAGTACATTAACTAAAACAGTACTACCCCTACAGAATCCTGGTGTCAGGTCTTATTGTTTTTCTAATCTGTGGGAGAGGATGTTTTATTTGTTAAATGTTAGATTGGTTTCTTCTATTGGATAAAAGTGATGCAGCGACATTGGAATATTGAAATGATGTGTAAGCCAGATGTGTAGGAATGTTTGGCATGCTACTAAACCAGGATGTATCCATCTTTAGGCCTTTCACATTTCTCCATCTATGCTTCAAACTTAACTGCTCAGTTTGGCACTATGAAATATACAACCTGATACTTCATGCAGACTTGAAGATCCAGTCCCTGCAGGGTAATGTTCTTTCTTCTGGAGATGGTAAAATATCTGTCATCATGGAAGTTCTCACCAGTTACCATGAGCTGTGGATGCAGACATCTACAGTGTCTAAGCCGAGCATTAACCTCCAGATGCTGGGTCTCCAGTTTTGTCTCTTCCATCATATTCTGGCTGTCTAATAACGCCTTTTCTCTGACATCTGTCATTAATATACCTTGCATATTTCATGTTGGTTGTATTGGAAGTTGAGTCTGTAGGTCACACTTAGTTATCTTTGCGCAGATGTACGACAACATCTACCCACGCAAAATAGCACCAGGCACAACACACTGGAGAACTTTATTAACTTGTCAGTAAATGGAAGAAATAAATTCATTTTAATTTGGATAAAGCCAACCCGACAATAGCCCACCACCAAAATCCTCCACATATGCAATTTTTGTATTTGTTTCATTTTTAGTTATAAATGCAATGGGGAAAGTTTTTGTCATGGTTGCCATTTTAGGTGGCGGATATTTTTCCATGGCTAGGGTTTTGGACAAAGAGTATCTTTACATAGATGCATTTTTATCTAGAAGGGTTTTTATATACAGGAGTTTTAATCTAAATGAGTTTTTACCAACCAAGAGGGAGTTCGACTTAGCTAGGAACCATGCAACAACTTCATCCAACAAGGAATTACAGTCCAAGGAAAATGACCACGCAGGTGATCTGCTGGCAAGACAGCATCTTGTATCATGTCAAGACGCAGTGGGACTTGTCTTGAGAGATGCATCGACGTGCCTCATATGATTCATCAGAGCTCAGACATATCTCATTTGCGTGGCTCTGCCAGTGCTAATGCGAATACACTTAGTCGTCTTCTGCTGGGTCACATAACTTGCAAAGGTGAACTTTCAGAATATTTCCAATAAACTGTCTACCCAAGCCTCTATGATTAAGTAACTGACGTGTGTTGAGCTGTAAGATTGGGTGGGTTCTTGTCTCAGGTGTAAGGATGTCGTCCTGGACGCTGAGGTATCTGCATGGATGAATTCCTCCTCACCTTCATCAATCTCATCGCATGTTTAGGAAGAAGCTAATTAAAGATGCATCATTATGTATGTATTACACTGTTATGGTATTGACTTACCATGGGATGTGTAAAAACTGTTTTTACATGCATACATACATACATAAGTTTGTCTCAGTCAGTACATGGCTCGGACCACCAACTGCTTCCCCATCCTTCTTCCCCCATCCCTGCTTTTCCATTGTTGCTCCCTGTCAATTCTCCCATCCATGCTCCTCATCTCTCTGCCCAATCCCTTCTCCTTAATCCCATCTCCCAATCCTTCTCCCAACCCCTCCTCCCCATCCCTCTTCCCACCCATTCTCCTAATTCCTTCTCCCTATTCCTCCTCCCGTCCATTCTCCTGTCCATCCTTCTACCCCTCCTCCCCAATCCATTCTCCTCATCCACTCTCCCCATCCTCCTCCCCATCCTTCCTCCCTATCTCTTTTCCCCATCCATGCTCTCCATCCCTTCTCCCCATCCATTCTCCCAGTCCATTCTCCCCATCCATTCTCCCAGTCCATTCTCCCCACCTCTTATCCCCATTCATTCCCCTCACCCCTTCTCCCCACCCCTTCTCCCAATCCCTTCTCCCAATCCATTCTCCCCATCCCTTCTCCCCACCTCTTATCCCCATTCATTCTCCTCACCCCTTCTCCCCACCACTTCTCCCAATCCCTTCTCCCAATCCCTTCTCCCAGTCCCTTCTCCCAATCCCTTCTCCCAATCCCTTCACCCAATCCTTTCTCCCAATCCCTTCTCCCAATCCCTTCTCCCAATCCCTTCTCCCAATCCCTTCTCCCAATACCTTCTCCCAATCCCTTCTCCCAATCCCTTCACCCAATCCCTTCTCCCAATCCCTTCTCTCAATCCCTTCTCCCAATCCCTTTTTCCAATCCCTTCTTCCAAACCCTTCTCCCAACCCCTCCTCCCAATCCCTTTTCCCCATTCCTCCTCCCGTCCAATCTCCTGTCCATTCTTCCATCCCTCCTACCCAATCCCTTCTCCCCATCCCTTCACATCATCCAATCTCCCCATTCCATCTCCCCATCCTCCTCCCCATCCCTCCTCCCTATCCCTTTTCCCCATCCCTTCTCCAAATCCTTTCTCCCAATCCCTTCTCCCAATCCCTTCTCCCAATCCCTTCACCCAATCCCTTCACCCAATCCCTTCTCCCAATCCCTTCACCCAATCCCTTCACCCAATCCCTTCTCCCAATCCCTTCTCCCAATCCCTTCTCCCAATCCCTTCTCCCAATCCCTTCTCCCAATCCCTTCTCCCAATCCCTTCTCCCAATCCCTTCTCCCAATCCCTTCTCCCAATCCCTTCACCCAATCCCTACTCCCAATCCCTTCTCCCAATCCCTTCACTCAATCCCTTCGCCCAATCCCTTCACCCAATCCCTTCACCCAAACCCTTCTCCCAATCCCTTCTCCCAATCCCTTCTTCCAATCCCTTCACCCAATCCCTTCTCCCAATCCATTCTCCCAATCCCTTCACCCAATCCCTTCTCCCAATCCCTTCTCCCAATCCCTTCACCCAATCCCTTCTCCCAATCCCTTCTCCCAATCCCTTCACCCAATTCCCTCTCCCAATCCCCTCTCCCAATCCCCTCTCCCAATCCCCTCTCCCAATCCCTTCTCCCAATCCCTTCACCCAATCCCTTCTCCCTACTCCTCCCCACCCCTATTCCTGCATCACTCCCACATACCCTCTCACTTACCAAGTCCCCCTTCAGCAGGAGTGACCCAGTGGAACATGTCTTCAGCACCAGTCCCCATCACCACCTGAGTTGTCTGAGCAGGCAATTTGACAGAGATTGTATCCCCCTCCCCACAGACCTTGCCTCCCTCCCAGGTCTCCCTCCCCCAGCTCCCCACTCATGAATCATTAGGAAGCCTTCATGATACCTGGGGACCAATACCTGATTGGATCCCAGCCGCCCACTCTGGGTAGGGATAAGAAACACAGATCATCCCCATTAATAACCGGGTTTAGATTTCACTCATCATATGATTACTACTGAAATCAATAATTCATTGTTTACTTCAGAGATGCTGCAAGGTTAGGCTACTTTGACCCCTGGCAGGTCGGGCTGGTGTGCCCAGCCCTAATGTACCAGCGTGGCCATTTCTTTGTGTGGAAAACTTTCTGCAGTTCTTATGCAGATCATTGTACAAAATATACCCAAATATCAGATGGCATTTGTAAAGTTTTATTTAATATCTGGTTTGCTAATTGCTTACATTTTTATTGTATTTGCTTTGACCACTATAAATGTGTTATTAAAGTTTATATTTAATAAGGGACAGAAGAAAACATACTGGTCACAGTAAACTTTTCTGTAAATTTGAAAGAAATCTGTATAAATAATAAACAATTTCAATGAACAATGTGTAATCCGTATCGTATGAGGTGTCTTTCTGGTTTTTGTAGTGAGCATTTTGCAAAATAATAAAATATTTAAAATTCTAAAATATTTACCCTGGACATAATATCAACAATTTATTAATTAAAATAATTATTGTGAGGAAGTACTTGGTTTGAAAACTAAACAACACACCAAAGTGTTTGCTTGTCCAATGTCCATTCACACGATAGAATGGTTTAGATTCACTGCGGTTGGCTGAATGAAGCTAATCTGGTTTATTGGAAAGCTTTTCCGAGATCTTCCAATGGTAGATTGTGTATGGATTTGACTGCGTTCTTCGCCCGTGCTACAATCGAGCCACAAGATTAAATGGTGTGTTAAGGTCTAAGGACTGCGAGTGCAGCAGCGCAGGCGAACCCAGCGTCGGCTTTCTTTCTTTCGGAAAGCACCACACATACATAATTACTGATGTTCTGCCTCATTCTGTTAGGTTAATTATTTCGCCAAATTGAGCAAAAACATCAATTACACTGCAGATTGGTGCGCAGCTTGCAAGAGAGGTTTACGACTTATCAGTGGTATTAAAAAATAGTTAAACAATCGATACGGCACAGCGACAGTGGCCCACCCACCCAGACTCATCGCACATGTTGGTCGATGTTTTCTGCAGCTTGCTTGAATTACACAGATGTTTCCCGCAAGTTAACAGGTTGATTCAAATGACACTATTAACAGCGTGAAAGACACGTTTACCTCTCATTATCACTGCAGCACCTGTTAGGCCAAACAAGTTTCTGCTACGTTCAGAAAACTGTCGTATTTTTATGTTGGCGACGGTGGCACCACCTGGGGAATGTTTGTGATACAAAAAGCTTTTTTGTAGGTTTTGTTCTATAGTGAACAAATGTGTCTACATAATAAGTGTTTGAATATGAATATATTTTATATTTGTTCCTGGATATATACATGAGAGATTGTATATACAAAGTTGTGTGTAGATGTTCTAATCTGAAAATTTCAAGAAAATATTGATTTTATATTTCTTCTTCTTTGGACCTTTCAAAATAATATTTATGTTTCCAGTTACCAAACTGACCCTGTTAAATGTAGCTGACCCTGGAAGTTCTTACAAATGCCAAGCAAAATGCATCATATATAATTTTTTTATAAATACACGCTAAAAGAAAAATTGAAATCTTTGCTGCCCGACTCAATCTCTAGCTATTAACATACTTGAAATATGTTTCTCTCATATTGGTCTAAACAAATTGTTGGTAACATCTTTTCAACAACAAAACATTACGAAATATAGAAATAGAAAATACTCAAATGTCTACCTACCCTAAAATATTTCTCTCCATGAAAATGATATTACAAAGAAAATCAACACTAAAATTTTAGAGCATATGACTGGAAACAATCAAAGGCCTACAAAAAATAGCGAACATCAGGATGTTTGGTCGACAGCTGTAAAATTCAAAATTTGAATATGTGATGTTTTTGTTTTGTTGCAGAATATGCGAGACACAACAGTTGTGGCAGTGGCTTCCACTGTGACAATGACAAGTGTATCAACCGGGAGTTGACGTGTGACAGTGTCGACCACTGTGGAGACTACTCGGATGAACTCTCAGTCGGAGCCGCCAACTGTGGCCACCAGGGTGAGCATTAATTCAACCTGATCATACGAGGAAGCAGATTGTAATCTTGGCTTACCCGATGCCCCACAACCCAGTACATGTACACCACTGTGATGGCTGGTTATCATAAAAATCATTAGTCAGGCAGAAACCGTACTTTAAATAATGGCAGATGTAATAAAGCCATACCATGCTCTAGGACTGCCCCGGTATTACAGCCATGTTGCAGTTATATAAATGATCACCCAAAGATAGACCCAAATTATTTCCATAATAGTCAAGTACAGCATATAGGTAATTAGTATGTCTTGATTCATAGGACCGTTTCACTTAGATTCTTATGAGATCATAACCACGATTTTGATCTTTAAAATTACTTTCACTCCTTAACAGTGATCATATATACTGAAAACTGTCAACATTAGAACATGTTACCAGGAAACTGTTGTCAGTGTGTCATGGAAATAGTGTCCTCTGTGATATGTGTCCAATGTGTCATTGAAATAGTGTCCTCTGTGATATGTGTCCAATGTGTCATGGAAATAGTGTCCTCTGTGATATGTGTCCAATGTATCATGGGAATAGTGTCCTGTGTGATATGTGTCCAATGTGTCATGGAAATAGTGTCCTCTGTGATATGTATCAAATGTGTCATGGAAATAGTGTCCTGTATGATATGTGTCCAATGTGTCATGGAAATAGTGTCCTCTGATATGTGTCCAGTGTGTCATGGAAATAGTGTCCTCTGTAATATGTGTCCAGCGTGTCATGGAAATAGTGTCCTCTGTGATATGTATCCAATGTGTCATGGAACTAGTGTATGTGATATGTGTCCAATGTGTCATGGAAATAATCTCCTCTGTGATATGGCGGCAGTTTTTTGCATTTTGAAAACACACCTTAAATTTAACAAAGGATTGCATTTAATGATGGATTTTCTTTATGAGCTTATTTCTTAGTGAAACAGTCCACTGCACGTCACCTTGTCCCATTTCGAAGGGTCCCATTGTATTTTGCATAGATATATTAAAACACTGTTACTTGTTTACAGCTTTCAGTTAGATTGCATGTTGATTCGGTGTTTGTTCACTTGTTTGTGATATTGCTTGCCTTGTACACGTAGCAGACTCCTCGCACCACATCACACACCTTGTTGTCTGAGTTACCTGTGTTCTTCCGTCACCTTTATCAGTTGTCTGTTCATGTTTCTAGATGTAATAGCTGTACACAAAGCTGAGGTAGACAACGTCACAGGTTAGTGTCCATGTAGTCACATCCATTCAAATGCTGGTATAATATAAGGGGACGCGACACCATGGATTTGCCATTTTTGTGGCCCAAAAATTGTTTTGGCCGAATTTCCAGTTTCGAGATATTCGTATAATATAGTTATCTAAACTTGGATATGTTAAGTTATATGTTAACTGTCTTATCTTAAAAAATACTACTTGTCCTATCTTTACCAAATTTGCAGTGTATCAAGTCTGTATGAAGAAAAGGTCAGATATTAAAAACTAATCAATTTCCATAATGGTAACCGTGGTAACCAGACAATTCTTGAAGTTCTGATGGGGTGGTTTGTGGAAAGTTCCATGGAAAATTTAATTAATATATTTTCAGTTTTTTTATTTGTTATAACAAATAGTTTATTAAGTTGTTTAATGAAAATGTCTGGATGAATAAAGAGGCAACATATAATTTTTAGTATATGTTTATACATTTTTAAACATAAGGGAATATAACAAAATTATTTTTTCAAAATTATTGCTCTTTGTTTCATCCAAAATTTGGTCAAGATATGACAAATTGTTTTTAAGATATGACATTTAATTAAAACTTTTAGTTAATTTCACGAGGAGTCAGAGTCCTTTACTTAGTGTGCATAAGGACATGTCTAACCAGACTAACCTTGGTCCTTGGGGGTAACAATCCTTATGGTGTGGATAAGTGACTGTTGGTGGTGATGAAAATTGTAGATTATGTAGCATTATATACTGGCATATTGTTCTGGTGTAGGTAATTATAAATATATGTACAGTTAGACTCTTGTGTGAAGTAGCAGAAATTACAGATCCATGGTTTGTACTATTAACCAATGTTAACTAAGCGTGAAGTTTAATTTTTTTTTAACCTACTAATAATGGAACAAAATTGGCATTTGTCAAATTATTACTTAATCCAAGTGAAATAATATGACTGCAATGTGTGGCAGGCACACTAGTAACATAACAGACAGTGCACTGGATAGTTAGTCGACATGGCCAGAGTTCATATTGTCTTCCTGCCATTGTGAAGCCTTGCTAACTCCGTTCACATCACATTGCGTCAGTTCTGTATAAATGAGTATCTGGCTGCAGCCAGTTGTGCCTGCAGTAATTGCAACATGGCTGAGTGCTTCCCAGAGAAGTCGAGTTAGTGTTGGAATTAAAATGTTTGGTGGGGAGCAGTGTGAAGCACTTTGCACAGTTCTAAAGACTAGAAAACATGCTATAAGAACGTGTACCTTTATGTAGCAGGAATACATTTATTTCTTCCATTTGCTGACAAGTTCATAAAGTTCTCCAGTGTCATTTCATGTTATAGCAAAAAGCCTCAGTAGTAATACCTTTGTAGACTGCTCAGTGATAGCTGGTGTTAAGGTATGTATTTGAGTACAATTAGGTAATCTTATGGCTTTACATACATGTCTAGGCTGACAGCCAGTTTATGAGGATAGTCAGCCTAACAAGTACTGGTGGAGGGGGGGGGGGGGGGTCTTGGAAACATACACCATTAACACATCAGTGGTTCATTCATAGATCACCAGGAACATTCTCATATCTTACTATAAGTGAACACACATGTCCAGAGTAAGTGCTGAGTTGATTATCTTGGAACTGACAGCAGTTAGATGACCTATCTGACCTTGTGAAGACAGCAGTGTTTGTTGGTTGTCTTCATGAAAGCGAGTGACTGACAGTTGTCATACTTTTGACAGGTGCTTGTCTTGATTGGCACCAGCAGTAAGTGTGGTTAACAGGTCATTCATAATTGCACTTGTGGGATCCTTTCTCACAAATATTTGTGAGAACACAGCTGGAGCCTTCTTTTTCAACTGCCACTTTTATACACCCAACTTTGAAGGAGACATCTTAATAAGGTGCATGAATGGCAGGCTCGCTGAGTGAGATTAATTATTGTCGTGTGCACGTCGTTAAAACATGTGTGAATGTGTTTATTGCATGTTTTGTGTGTGATAGATCTGTTAGCATGCTCGTTAATACTGTGTCTATGTCTCTCGCTGATGCACTCAACTTTTTTGAAGTGTGTAATTTCTGGTACGTCTTTTAGCCCACTATAATTGGTTCTTCTGAGATTTGCTGCAGTGTCACTGTGTGTTTCCTTTCAAACTTGTTCCCAGAATCCCTAACTGGCCAGTACAGCAATACCACCAAGTAGGACATGCGTAGTTTTGAGCAGTTAGGCCTTTCAGAATAATATTTATGTTTCCTGTTGAATGATCTGACATCTTAGGGCAGGTATGTAAGACAGATTTTTCATTTAAATTATTTTCTAGATGGAAACTATTGACTATTTTCCATTGTATTACGTTTGTGTGCATATATCATCTGTAATTTCTTCAGATTAATAAGAAAAATACATATTTTCGGTATTTTGACAGCTAGAGTAGGTTGGGTGGCTTTTTCTGTGTCATAAGAACTTTTAGGATTGGCTACATTTAATAGGGTCGATCATGTGACCAAAACAAATGTTCTGAAACGCTTTAATAATTAATGGTTACCTTTGCATGATGCATTGATTACTGGTAGTTACTACAGTTGTTCTTTCTATGATGTCCCCTCTAGTTTATGCTAGACGTAATGTTTTAAGACTTTATTTTCAGAATCATTTCGATAAAATGTATATAATACTACTTATCAATCCATTGTTTTCCTTTTGTTGTCATGCACCTCTGAATGGCCAGAATTACCAGATTTATGGTGCAGAAAAATGCTGTCAAATTATTATTATTATTGTTGTAAAGATTTTCTGTTTCATTAAGTAATAATCCCACAATTATTACTATTAATTACTTCACATTTCACATCACACCACATCCTGTTATTATTCTCATTTGTCCCGTAAATATAGCATTAAGTAAAATAATGCGTCCCTAACTCGGAATTAATAGATAAATGGGCATCTGATTGTTGCATTGCACACAGTGGAGTGGCTGTGGCACAGGTAAGTAGATTAATTAGGGCTTCAGACACCCTGTCACTCACATGTCTCCCTTCCTAATGCATCTCATGGATTCCCATGCTAGCGTACACTGATCTCACACATGATGTGACCACTCTGGTTACGAGCAATTAGTGATAATTGACACTAGGTGGCGCAACTGGGCTGCAATTTAACGAGGAGACGTGACCACTTAGGTACTAGAGCGAGCAGCGAATCACTTTGTACGACCGCCTTCTGTCTTCTCTGCTTCTGAGTGTAGGTTATCGGAACAACAGCACGCAATCATAACAAATATAGCTATAAAAAATGTAACACCAGGCACGGATTTGGGGTGGCTCACGCCGCCGTAACAGGTGTTTGAATTCAGTTTTTAGGTATGTCATAATTAAACATAATAAGAAATAAACCGTCCTTTCTCTCATTATCCTCCTAATGTATTCATTTATTAATGGTGGTAACAATTTAACATTATGTACCAATTTTTTATATTTTCTAACCCAAGATGATGTACATTTGTGTTGTGATGGCTCTTAACACATAAAACCAATAACCACACGTTTCATGAACTCCTGTCGACATTCCACATAGCAGCCATCTGCCAATCTGCCAAAATGTATTATGCTCTCTCCAGTGGGTTTATTGAACTTGATCCTGACACATCTGTGGAGAAAAACTAACTAGGTATTCACTCTGACACATGTAAAACAGTGTGTAAATCATATTTACACAGGCAGTAAGTGGCAGAAATGTTTTGCTGTTGGATTGTTTGGTGTTGAATTTGTCCTTAGCATTTGAATTGTTCTGAGCTTAAATGGATGATGCTGATCTTTTCTGTGCTGAAATGTCTGGTACTGAATTTCTCTTAGCTGAAACGTCCTGTACTGCATTGTCCTGAGTTAAAATCTGTGATACTGATTGTCCAGAGCTGAAGTGTCTGATAGTGATATGTCCTGTGCTGAATAATTCGGAGCTAAGTTGTCCCTCAGCTGAAGTGTCTCATATTGAATTGTCCTGAGCTGAATTGTCATGCACTGAAATATTTGATACTGAATTGTCCATAGCCGAAACAAACATATGTTGCTAAATTATCCTGAACTAAAAGTTCTGCTACTGAATGTCTTTAGCTAAATTTTCCTCAGCTGAATTGTATGTTGAATTGTCTGACACTTAATTGTCAAGAGCTGAGCTACCCTATCTGAAAGATGTACTGAATTGTACGGAGCTGAATTACTTGGCACTGCTGAGACCGCTGGATGCTGGTACTGTCAGGACACTGAATGGAAGGGAACACCTGAGATTGGGGATAATATCCCCGCCTCCCACAGTTTCCCAGACCCTCTGGCAGACGTCTTAATGCACATCTATTGATAGACACTTAATTCTATTTACATCGTTTAAGTTAGCAGAAGCAATCTTCTCACTGGGAATGTCTATTACGTTTCCTCTCTACGTTTCCTCGCTACGGGATCTGTGAAAAGCAGAGACACATGTTTTGAACCCATTAAAGGACTCCTTTCTAATGAACCATTTTTACAGTATCCAATTACCATAATACTGAATGGGGTTCCAGTGGTTTACCATAAGTGAAGCTTAGTCAAAACTGATCCGGCCTCATCAAAGGCTCATTCTTCTGATAATGCATTCAGGATTCTGTTTGCTTCACATTCTGCTAGACACATTGAATCCGTTTAATTAAAGTAGATGGAGAAAATAGTTCAGGCTTTAATGGCTAAAATTCTGCGTATATGCCAAACTGGGTGCCAATGGGTTCCACACATGTCACAGTGTATGGGTTACCTGTGTTTAATACAGGTAACCCACATAGAAGTAATCATTTCTCAAACCTTTGTATTCTCTTTGAATATTTCTACCAACTTACTCAGTCTTTATCAGTGGACCAATATCGCAACAGGCTTGTCACATGACTTTAGGCTGGAGAAGGACTGTTGGGAGCTCTTGGTTCAGGGCATGTTTTGATGTAACTGTGTCGGTTACATAAAAGTCTTTTTATCATTAAAGCATCTTTCATCATCAACATATCTTTTGTTTGCCAGCACAGCATCTTTTTGATCATGCTAGTGTCTCAATATTTAATTATCCTCACATGTAAATTTATATAACATCTCAAAGCAATTCTACATTGCCATAGATTAATCCTTACCAAATGGTTCCTTGTAATTTTGTTTAAATGTTGCAGCGTAAGATAATGACCTTAAAAAAAAAGGTGCTACACTAACTATGTGTAACATGGATAATATGCTGTGTATTTGCAGTTGGTGTCCTGTGTCACCAAATAGTCACGTATTATGTAGTTTTCATTACTGTTTCTGTGTCGCTTGGTTAAGATATCATGCTCAGTTGTGGCAGCCGGATCCTTAGGTTACACAATATGAAAACCCTTCTTGCAACTGATACTTGGATAGTTGAGGCCTTGCTTGGCTTCCGATCCAGGGTTGCAAGCTTTTTTGTTAACATTGTGGTTTTAAAGGCCACAATAAATGCAGTCTCAAATAACAGACAAAGGACATGTGGAGTTTTTGGATTGTTCTGTGATTTTGTTGCAATTTCTGCAGGACATATAGCGAGAAACAGATTCAGAGAAAGGATGAATATTATTTTATTCTGATGTATACATGTAATCAAGTGTAGAAAACCGACACAATTACCTGTTTTAAATTAAGTAAATTGTTAAGTTTAATAAAAAAATAAATAATGTATCACGGATGTGCCAGTAGAATTCTATACATAAATCAAAATATTATCTCCTCAGAGCATTTCATATTTTCTGATGTCAAACCTGCTGGGTTTATTGTAGAATTCCATGTTATGGCCTGTGTACATTTAGAAATTATCTTTGTTGATGTCACCAGTACCTGTACATGTGAATCTCATCTCTCTGAGCCTCAGCCCATCAGTTTTTAAAATGTGGGTGACTGAAGGCAACAATGAAACGCTGCAATGTATGACACAGGCAATGGCTACTAAAGAACATCAACATTTTAAATAATTAACTAGAAGACTGGATCCTGACATCTGTGAAGGAAAAACCTGTATCGGTGGCCATGAATGCTAACAGCTCCAGCACAGTGCTCAGAAGGAGGAGAAGGAAAAAGGTGAAAAAGAAAGAGAAAGTGAAAAAGAGAAGGTGAAAGAGAAAGTGATGGAAAATTGAAAAATAGATGACAAAGGAGAAAGTGAGAAAGAACAGAAGGTGAAAGAGACAATAAAGGAGAGAGGAGTGAAAGTGGAGAGAGAGAGAGAGAGAGAGAGAGAGAGAGAGAGAGAGAGAGAGAGAGAGAGAGAGAGAGAGAGAGAGAGAGAGAGAGAGAGAGAGAGAGAGAGAGAGAGAGAGAGAGAGAGAGAGAGAGAGAGAGAGAGAGAGAGAGAGAGAGAGAGAGAGAGAGAGAGAGAGAGAGAGAGAGAGAGAGAGAGAGAGAGAGAGAGAGAAGGAGAAAGTGTGATGAAGAAAGAGAAAGTGAAAGAGGAGACAGTGAAAGAAAAAGAGATGAAGAAGAAGAAAGTGAAAAAAGAGAAAAGATATGAAGGAGAAAGTGAAAGAGAAGAAGATGAGCGAGAGAGGAGTAGAAGAAGAAAGTTCAAGTTGTTTCAGCACTGAGAGTGACTGAGCTCATACTGAGCATACACTGAGCTACACTGAGTGCACATGACAAGTGACTGAGCTCATACTGAGCATACACTGAGCTACACTGAGTGCACATGACAAGTGACTGAGCTCATACTGAGCATACACTGAGCTACACTGAGTGTACATGACAAGGGCGTGGACAAAGGAGTGATTGGTCATTGCAATAACCACAGAGGATGTCAACCTCATTTGTATCTCTGTCAGATCGATATGAGATATGTCACTCACAGTGAAATCATTTTCTTGGCAAATGTTAGCAGTTGGCCACCTTCCTGTGAATTGGTGAATCCAAGACACCTTGGTGTATTCTCTAGACTCGTATATCCCGGGTACTACTCCATACAGTCAAAAGAAGACGATTAACCATGTAAAACTGCAATTTCATTGCATTCGTCAATGTACATGTATGTTGCCATCTTGAATTGGCTCTGGGCTGCACTGAACCTCCATCTGAGAGTTCATATTTGCTTCTGCAGTCAAACTCTTTTCAATACCATGACCGTTTGACTCCTACTTCTAAGTACAACAACAACATTTGCGATCGTGGCACATTACAAAATCAACACTTCTTTTGCATATCGAATGCAGGCACTGGCACCTTGGATTATGGAGATCATGGTCGAAACAATAACATTTGGTTCAATATATAGCACTTTTCAGTGCCTTGTTATACACGACCCAACACAGCAGAACAGGCTTATTCTGCACTTGAGCCAAACATAGGTCTAGCCTAGGTCATGCATGTCCCATCAATTTTATGATTTTTGCTGATGTGCATACTTAATAATCTCACCATTCATTGTCCAGTTTATTTTTCTCGACAAACAATCCCACATTAAGAAAATGCGTGCATTTAGAAACCCACATATTAAGAAAGTACAGACAATATGAGTCAAAAGCTGCGCTCACAGAATAAAAACGTTTTAGTTAAACCGTTTTAGTTAAACCGGTTTATGTTTGTAAATTGAGAGCGTTCACACACACATTTAGCTCAACCGTTTTAATGAGGAAGTTGGTATGTGCACATGTGCAAGCTACCATAGCAAAATGGCTACATTGCGGCCGGCTCCTTCCAGTTCGGCCTGCACCCGATTGTCCCCCCACAACTCAGTTAACAATTTTAACTTTTCCATCATTCTAATTGTCGCTTTGCAATTGTGTTTGCATTTGCAAACTACAGCGGATTAGTTAGTTTTAGCGCTAAATCATGTTCACACATATGTTTTCTGACTGGATTAGTTAAAACGGTTTAACTAAACCATTTTAAAATGTAAGTGTGAATGCAGCTTAGATGACCTTGTTTTTCAAAAGGTTACTTTTTTAGATGCTGTGCTTAAATGTTAACACTACATTAAAAAGTACTGATGATATTCAGCAAGTTGGGTATCATCTTAAAGCTCATGGTCTCTTGAAACTAAAGTGGTACAAAACACTGTTTAACAATTTTGCAATTTAAATCCCACTTTCCTGTGACAGGCCACAAATGTCCAAACTCCCAAATTTATTTGTGGACTCCCCAGATATGAGCTGAATAGGAGTCCTCCAACTTCCCAGGAAAATCAATGCCCAATGAGGATGTGCAGTCTGAGGCACGTCTAGGAGGGAACTAATTGCAGTCACTCTCCAGATAAATGATGACAGCCTATAGAAATGACATAGAGAAGATGACAGCGTCGATGATGCTGTGGGTCTTACTCGTGAAGGCGCTCGTGGAAACTGTGTTACGTCATAATTCTCTCTATCTGCATCGCCTAGAATCCTGAATATGGACCTGCATGAAATGCTAGATAATATAAAGTGCTTAGCTGTGATTACGCTGCTCACTGTGACTCGTAAGCTGAGGTAGGATTCAGTAGGTTTACTTGTAATCTTCATCTGCGGTGGTTCTGTATTACAGTGTAAATGGACATGGCGTAATGTTTTGTCGCCTGTTACAGTCCTGAGAGGGGATCAGCCTTACATGAAGAGATTTTGTGTTAATGGAAGTGCACAGAGATGTCCCTGATAAAAGGAAGCAGAGGTAGATGGAAGTTTTGCATAATTAAAATGGCCAAATTCTCTGTGCACTTTTCGACGTCAAATGTGTGTCATACTTCATGGTTTGTTATTTAATGCTGTAGTATATTCACCACCACAAAAGATGTAAAACAAGAATTAAAAAAACCCAGCCATCATTAAAATTGTACATAAATCATGCTACTGCTCATACACAAATTTTATTCTGTGTAAGTTCACTGATTGAGTGCTACTAAAAAGCAACTATGGCAAGCCGGTTGAGACTAGAATCTGTTATCTTCAACGTATAATAACATTCCTTTCAGAGAGTGTGTAATACCAGCATGACAGCTTTCAGACCTTTTGAAGATTGTTTCATAATGGTCAGGGCTGATTATGATTCTATGATGGGTTCTGAACGTTCGACTAATGTGAAATTGTGAAAGGTTTATGGAATGCTGTCATATTCGATGTACATCTTCCATGAGGCAGGCCTTTTAAGTTCGTCCACATGGATTTGTTTCTCACCCCATCTCTGATCACATGTGATTGGAAATGTTATAGCAATGTCGCAGTGCAGCAACCATTCCACCATCGTTGAAATGAGTTTCAACAGAATCGAAATGGAAATCCTCCCAGGAGGAAAGACAGCCCTTGTGGCAGAGAGGGATTAAGGAAGGACTTCTTGTCTCTACCAGCTGTGCTCCCTGGGAGTACAGCTCAGATGTTCTTCCCAGTAGTCCTAGTTCTGTTCCTGGAACCCCTCCATCTGGGATCACAGGGGAATACTGCGGCTCAGGGCTGATGCCAGAGATGGGAGGGGTCATATTCAGTAATCATAATTATGTGTAATTGTTTATAATTTCTGAGTAATCCTACTTGGTTGTGTTGCACTAAAAGGAAAATTTTAATAATTTTATGTAATTATTATTTAAATAAGGAATATATAAAAACAAAATACAGTTTCTTTGAGAGGTAATGTTGAGAAATGCTGACAACTATTTAATTGTATCAGTCACACTGAAATGTTGAGAGTCTGTAGAAATGATTGCATTAAATGGTAAAGAAGTGGATTAGGTAGGTATGCATTTGCCAATATTTAAGAACCTAAAATTCAGATTCACCAGATACAAGTTGTATTGTGTATTTGATAAAATACACCAAATGTAAACATCAAATACAGGATCCCGGAAAAGGGTCAGATAAAAGTATGCAAAATCGGTATATTTAAATAGAAATATGTGTTTGACCCCAAACCTGGCTGACACAGTCTCTGTGCTTGCTACAGGGCCAGGCAGCAGCAGGGGTGCCAACTCATAGACAGAAGCTTAGTTTGTCTGTCATTTGTCAACACTGAATGTGGGACCACCCGGTTGTGACAGGTAATTGTGGTTGGGGTGACATGAAACCAGGTAGACACTGAAACACTTCTGAGTTGACACACACCATGGGTACCAACTGCCAACGTCTGTGTCTCTCGTTGGCATTCTGCAGTTAATTTGGGTTCCGTTCAAGATTTGATGTTTGATCAACTCCTCCACCATTGTGATTGGGAGACAGTGTCCAACAAAGTGACTTTATTGATTTTTTTGTCCCGCAAGGTAATGCATGCTGGGCATGTAATGGTGAAAACGTGATGTGATGAAGAATTTATGCGAATCACACTTAGTTAATTTTCTCACTTTGGCTTCCCTGTCTTGAGCGGATTTGTTTCAGCCATGTAGTTAACATGTATGCAAGCAGCATGCAAAAGCTACCAAATTGTGCAAGAATGTTTCTAGAAAGTTCTAGATATGTCTTCAAGGCTTAAGACAGTGCAGTTGAATTAATTATTAAACATCAAAAATAGTTTAAAAAGTAGTTAACATGCAATGCATTAGTTTTATTTTTTGGGCAAAGATAAATGTCACTGCATACATCATGGAAACAAGACTTAATAAAAAATGAGATACTGAGGTTAAACTTTTGTTATTAAAAAAAAAAACCCAGTAAGACCACTGAAAGTTCTAGACTAAGTTCTCATTACTACTAGCAGTGAGAACAATATATATTAAAGCCATGATGTACAATATTTTGTGTGAAATATTCTAGGCAGAGATCATGATGGAAATGTCCTAAATTTATGTAGCATTGACATGTTGATTAACAACTTTATGGTGCAGGGAAAAATCAGGCTGTCATGTTTAAGCACTTGCTTTTCTAATACACCCAGCCCCTTCAGCTCAGATCTCCTCATTTCAAGTTCTACATAAAATTATTTGTTACATCATAAGTATCATTGATCGTATTGGACCAAGAAAGCTAACACAGAGTAAGAAACCATTGACTTACTGGGTACTACTGCTACTGTATGTGGAGACTGCTAAATCCCCTTGGCAAAATTGTACACAAAGTATTTTTGTCAATGAGTCGCTGTTTGCCAGCAATCATCTGTCGTGCAGCAGATGTGGCCACAGTTTTTTTTGTATTTTCTACATTTTGGTCTGGGTGAATGGTCTAATGAACAAGTAAGGGATCGGCTCGGTGAACAACTGGGATGTTGATCCACCCCTGATTATGACATCAGTTGTTGACTTTTGAAGACAAATGGCCCGACAGTGACATTGATAAATAATGAATATCTGCAACCGAGTTTTTAGCAGTGTTTTAGTTGGCGTATCAATCACTATTAGAATGCATAAGTGTCGTATAATTGGCAGAACAGGACCTTTGGGGAGGTTTTGTTGCAGCTGCTGATTAAATGGTCTTTTAATGATTCGGAGGAAGACTTGATCTTTGATAGAACTCCATCTGCAGTTCATTTAGCCATTCCCAAACCATGATTGTTGATATCCATATATTCTTATGATGCAGCTTTTGAATAGTTTAAGTTTTATTATGCACAAACCGATTAATAAAATAATGCATAGTTTTGTTGTTTAAAACATAGAAAGAATTGACTGTGATCATTAGATCTGGTACCTTATGGAAGTGTAAACAGCTGTATAGGGCCTGACCACTTTTGCCATTTCTCACAATATGCACAGTCATAAATAATGTTTGGTTTTTAGTAGTTTGATAATTTCATCAAAAGTAAATAATACATTGTCACAAACTTGCTGGTATGTTGTAATGGATATCAAATAGGTTTCTTTGAATTTATTAAATTATACTAAAGTGAAACACACAAGTTGATATGTAAGTAAACTTACAAAACAAAGTTGAAAAGGCATGCTTACGATCAGTGTTTACAGTGGCATAAATAGATCTGTTGATTTGTTTTGCTAACAATCATTGCTACAAATAAACAAAAATGTACTAAGCAAACCTAAGCTAAAACTATCAAAGTGTACATACAGAAGCACACATGTATACAATATGACACTGTCGACAGTTAGATTAAAGTATAAAATAATAAAAATTGAATAATAATAAATATAATTATGCATCGATAGTTTCATGTATTGTCACACCCCAATGGTAATACTTATTAGTTGTCAAAACAGAGGAAGTCATCAAAATGTTCTTTCTTTTGTTCCAGTGGTCAACCCACTGACTGAGAGCATACTAAAGCTGGGTGTTGTGGCAACGGTTGCCATGACTGCGGGCAGTGTCATCGTCGCTGTCGTCTGTATCGCTTGCTTCATCTGTTGCTGCTGTCGCTATGTCCAGAAGCGTCACCTCCATGACACGAGCAGCGACATGTGCAACCACCACGCCACGCCGGCCACTTCTGTCACGATTAATAACGGAGGGCCCCATATGCCAATGAGTAAGTTAATAATAATAAAAGTACTTATATAGTGCTCAATCAATCGAACTTGCTCTTGGGCGATTTACATGCATTGATACTAATATTTTACATAAAAAGAAATCCTAATAAAATAAACATGTTAAAAAATTATGTAACACTCTTAAATGCTATGCTATACAAAAAAAGTATAAAAAAAAGTTGAGGCTGATCAGTCTACAAGTATGTCTTCTTCTTAACCCATTGGACCCGTGTGGGGTGGGTCCATATAATCCGATCCGTTCTGCCCTCTTGATGATACTTTTATACTTATCCCGTTCTTCTGCATTTTCCGTCTCTCAGCTGTTCAATTATCCCAGTGCTTTCAAGATCTCTCTTGACACTGTCCCATCATAATATTTAATTTTGGTCTTCTCCTTCTACCACCATCTTCTGTTTTTCTTGATCTCTTTGTCAGTCTCTCCTTACTCCTTCTCTGTACATGTCCTGTTTTCTTGATTTCTTTGTCAGTCTCTCCTTATTCCTTCTCTGTACATGTCCTGTTTTCTTGCTCTCTTTGTCTGTCTGCTTACTCCTTCTCTATACATGTCCTGTTTTCTTGTTCTCTATGTCAATCTCTCCTTACTCCTTCTCTGTACATGCCATGCCCATCTCAGTCCAACTACTTTCATGTTTATGTGATTCTTCATTCCATTCCCTTGGAACTTCCAATTCCCATCGTCTTTACTAGTTTGTCTTTGCAGTTAATTGCCTGTACTCTGTTCAGAAGAACACAGCTATCTGTGAATTAACCCCCTTCTCTCTACCCCCTCAACCCACCCAGTCTTACTTTTAGTTCACTTCCAGTGTGTTTGTTAATCAACTCACTTAGAACCATGGTGCTGACTGCCCTAAACCAGCCGTGCCACCATAGCCAGGGGGCCTCATTAATGGACCTAAATGTCCAGCCATTTCCTCAGTATGTAGCTACCCCTGTTCCTACAACATGTGTTCTTTATCTGCTATGGAGGGTGTTGGGAACTGACTGTGATTGCACCCACTGGGAGGCATTGGGACTGATTAACACAGAGAAAGCAGGATGAGATGGGGCCAAAACTCCCAGTGGACAGGGTGGTGTAACAAGGGAAAGTGTGGGTAAACTTGAGAGTGTTGTAGAGTGGTGTAAGAGTAAGGGGCAACACAGATGACTGGAGAAGATTGGAAGCCTGGGATGCAGGGAGTGTAATTTAAGCTCACCTTCCAAAGGAATCTGGAGAAGAAAGTACTTTACTGGCTGTGTGAGTCTCCTGAACATGGAGTATTCAGCATAGACTTACAGGTTATTAGGAGGGGGGGGGGGGTGCATACTGTTTTTCACAACTTTCTTCACAATTAATGCAAAACAACAATATACAAGATAGCACAACTAAACAATGGGCCAAGAGACACTGAAGTTCTTTGGACTATATTGTGAGTTTGTAATTATTAATGAAATGTTTTTTGGTGAATCGTAGTTACCGATCATTAAGGGTTATGATGGAAATAAAATGTTGACATGTTTAGTGGAGACTATATGCATGCCAGTGAAGATACACCTGAAAATAAAATATTCGAGTAGACCGTTTCGTGAAGATTGTATATATTAGTTAATGTATTATTAAAAATACTGTAGAATTTTATTTAGGTCAATTTCCAAAGTTATTTTATAATCTGGCTCAGAGGGCTCAGTCTACTGCAGGAGGCTTACAGCAGTAGGGAAATAGTAGGAAAATTTAGCATTTTGGGGGGCCCTGAGATGCCCTGAGAATGATTCAATCAAATACAGATTTCTTCTGTATAGTGGTACTACCACATGAAATGTCTATGCAAAATCAGAGAAAAAGTCACTGAAGAGTTTTTGAAAAAATAAGCAAACTGAAAATTTATCAGTTTCGGGGGCCTGGGGGGACCTACGGAGCCCTTAGAATGATTCAATCAAATACAAATTCATCATGCATAGTGGCAGTACCCTAAGATACGCCCATGTAAAATTACAGAAAAAGTTGCTGAAAGGTTTCTAAGATATGGCAGCTAATGGCAGACGGCACATGCAGAGTGGCATAGTCCACTGCACCTTCAGCCCAAAGGACTAAAAATGGCAATCAAAATGGCATATGTAGCTGTATTTGTAAAAGTTTGTTTATCTGTCTGCACTCTCTCCTGTGCACACTTACATGTGTTATCAATACACACTTAAACCATGCACCTTCCATTGATGACACAGGTGAACATCAGAAGGCAAGCCTCATTTCATCCCACAAGATCCCACTATCATGTGGTTGTCATCTAAGTCCTCCTCCCATGTGCACTAATGGCCCATGGAAGTCAGTGGCACTGCCTGGGGCTGGGAGCAGCCTGCCAAGACCACTTAGTTCAATTAGCAGTAATCTGCTGGCCAGCTCAGCAAGGGAGACTTCCCCAGGGTGTGGTCTCACTTCCTTGAAGTTGAATGTCAGAGGCCAGGATTAACCACAGGTGATCTCAATTTCATGAGTAGTGGCCTCTTCCCTGGGGTCGCATTCATTGGTCACCTTTGGGTGCCTCTGGTATAGGTCAGAAGTTAGTCTTGTCCAATGTGTAGGGTAGAGGTCACCCTTGGTCCTAGGGGGGTTTGGCAGAATGTCAGAGGTTGATCACTGTCATTCATAGGGTGGGGGTCTCTCAGTGCCTTAGAGGTCACCCTCATCCTTTGGGGGTCTCACCCTTAGAGGTCACACTTTTTCTTAATGGGGTCTGTCAGGGCCTCAGAAGTCACCCTTGTTCCTAGGGGGTTTCAGCCTCATCCCTGATGGTCTGTCAGAGCCTCATAGGCCAACAAACTGTTGTATAATGACTGTGATTGCATCAGATGTGTTATATATGGAGAGTTTGTAAGTTTGTTGACATGTAACAGCAGGCTCTGCTATTCCGGCAGTATGTTCTGCAGTTGGTCTGTTACATAATGCCCGAAATGAACTAACATAATGGACTGGTTGACTAGTACTGGAAACAGATTGTTCGGGAAGTTGTTATAAGTGAAATACTTTTAGCAAACAACCAAAAATGTGTTGTGGCACTAAAAAAAACAGCACAGGCGCTGCACAAAGAAATGTTTCTAAAATCTGTTTTTTCCTCAGAAAACAATAAATGTCGTGTTTTGCTCCCAATAACAAATGTATCCCTGTAACGATTTCTCAAAAGCGAGATCCAAAATTTTGGTAAAGTTTGCAAATTCGACTCATTAAATAATATAACATACACACACAAATGCAAAGCCATACTGACAACAAAATCTTGCAAAATTATGCATTGTCTCATATGTTTACGGGAATGGCGATTGTACTATTAAACGCACACCTATCTATTGGAAGCCGACTTTCAGTTTGAAGGATCTACTGGAATTGTGTAACTCACTGAAATTATGTTTCCAGTTAATTGCCTGTGATCCCAGAGAGAGGGACTTCTTGCAGACACTCAACTTCCTAGTAATTACTGTCCCCAATGGACTCTGCACGGAAACCTCCCATTAATATGTTCTATACATTTATGGAATTATAACTGTGACTGGTCTCAGAGAGATGACTTGAGGCTTTCACATGTCTATCACACTTATCCCTGGCCCAGCATATTATACTGAGCACTCCTATTATTCAGGGATTACAGTCACCCAGTTAATTAACCAATTTTGGTGGGTGAGCGTTCCTGACTTGCCGTTGTTAATGCAGAGTGAGTCTTCTTTAGAAATAGTCTGGCAACTTCGGCAGTTCTCAGTAATTGTTTACAAATATCCTGTCATCTTCTTTATTGTGAGTGATTGTCTTGATTTCTGTTTGATTTGTGTTGAAAACAGTAACCTGTGTTTGTCAGTTTATTTTGCGTAACATCTTGTGAATTGTACTGATAATTACAGTTAAAATGCCAGCCCTGCATCAGTATATGCAAAGGTTATTTGTGTTTATAATGCACTCCAGTGATAGTTATACTACAAAGAAATCAAATGTCACAAGGCAATATGTGCCTGTCTCCAGGTTAGTCTCACTTGACTGCATATTTCAAATTGCATTACAGACTGTATTTCAACATGGAGCATTTTAGTGAGACCTGTTTAATCATTTAGCAGTTAATTTGAGTACTAATTTCTACTTACTCCAGTCACGTATGGTGTCAACAACATCAGTTTGTTGTGGGTCAGGACTGAATAATTACACAATATTTAGCAAAGTAAGCTGGATAGCCATGGTTTGTTTCCGGCAGGAGAACATCTGTTGACATCATTTTCATAAATGCCTACATGATGCTAGTAAGTTTTAATTAGAATAACTATCCAAAATCACAATGTGCATATAAATCATAACATGTAAATTGTGAATAAATTGTTACATAAATTACTTAATAATTGCTAACACAAAAATAAATAAAACCAAGTATTCTTTTGTTTGTTGCCAATTTTGTACTAACATCCAAGGACAGTTTATGTTATTGCATTATGTACCTGACTAACCTTGGTGCTGTTTGTTGTAGGTCATTCGCCCTACCAGCACAGCACTCCGTGCGCACCTCCTCACACTGGGTACTACCCCATGCACCCTGTGGCGTCCTCTCAAGGCTCCCACCAGGGAGTTGCCTACTCCCCATTCCGCACCCCGAACCACCGGGAGTCGTACTCGCACGTGGGGAGCACTTACTCGCAAGCTCCTCCATCCTATCACCGCTCTGTTACTCCAACGAGTAGTCGGTCCGGTCGCTCGCATCACTCTCACCATTCCAATGACGGCAGCGTCAAGTACGCGCAATGCGACAGAGTCTCGATGCCCGTCAACCTATGACAGCTACAGTGACATCAAAGACAGTTTTTGACATCAGCGGTGACACCCAAGACATTTTGTGACATCCTTAATGGCATTCAAGATTTTTGTGACATTGCCGATTACACCAAAGATAGTTTGTGAAATTGACGATGACACTCAAGATTATGTGTCATGTCAATAATAACACTTGAAACTGTTTGTGACATCGACGATGACACTCAAGACATTCTGTGACATTGCCGATAACACTCACAACAGTGTTTGACATTGCCGATGACCCAACAGTTTGTGACATGGACAATGACAATCAAGACAGTTTGCACTTTCAACAGTTTCGCTTTCTCTCTAACATTGATATTAAAGTTTGTGATGCTGTGCAATAGCTGGAGGAATTTGACACTTCGAAGGGAATCACAACTTGTTCTTTGGAAGATCTGTTGACATTCATTGTGGGAAAACACCCAGGAATACCTGGGAAAGAACATAGGAGTCGTTACACCATGTCTGCAAAAGATTATATTTTAAATTATATAAGCATGTGACTTGGCTTGCACTGCGAATGAATGAAAAGTATTTTATGATACACTGCATCTTTCTTCAACAGCAATACAGGTTGTTTGAAGACAGTTAATACTTTTACAAATAATGGCTAGACATTTCATGTCATTACACTGCTAGGAAACATTTGTAGTTATTCCATGAGGCCACACAATCCCACACAATCCTTCGATTCCACAGATTTTTCTCTAGAACTTATGAGAGAATCCAGTAGCAGTTAGGATTTGTCTTTGCAGTTTGTTTGTTTCTATATGAGAAGGTTTACATTTACTTGCAGCTGTCTTTGTAAATTTGTCCCATTTGTGGAACCAGTCTGGTCGCTGTTTGAAAAAATAATTTGTCACGATGATGTCTTAGCTATTGTGTGCAATTTTTGTCTTCTGAAACACCACTGTTTTGTTGTATTTATGTTAGGTTTGTTATGTTCGAGTATCACAAGAACTTGGTGCAAGAAGCCATGGTTCACAATATTTCTTTACTACGTCCACTGTAGATTAACAACATGGTTCTGTGTATGCTGGTATTGCATGTTCTGCATAACAAATAAATCAAACCATCTCCCTCCGGAACTACAGTGTACAAGTACCAAAACAGACAGGCCATTTGTTTGGTTTAAGTCTGTGTTTTTTACTTGAATTTCTGTATAAAGCTCTACAAATTTGGAAATTTTGTTCTCATTGGTTAACCAGCTGTATATAGCATATTCCTACACAGATCAGTTGTCGCCATCTACCAGGCAAAAAACGTATCTTCAATGATCGTCGTGTGTCAGTAAATTCTATAGTTGTATGGAAAACATAAAAAATATGCAATTTATCATGTTTTTGCGTTTGAAGCAAATACAAAGTAAAACCGCAAACGGCCCTATTCATCAAAAAATCCATATTCGTATCGTATACGGAAATCCGTTTGAGGTAACAAATCTGACGAACCAGTGTCTGATACTGGTAACCTTTGGATTGAACTGGTGGTGTTTTACAATACAGTATTATTGTTTTATGCAAGATGCCATTGTAACAGGGCTGCAGGCATCTTCAGAAGCAGCCTTCAGTCGGTCTGGGTGCTCCTGCAAGCCATAACTACCTCCAGTCTTGCTGGACTACAGTATTCTTTGAGAGAAATGTGGGATATTGCATAATATTACACATGCTATCACAATGATGTAATATTCTACTCTTGCCTCTCTCATTAATTTATTTTTACTATATTTTTTAAATTATGCTATATTTCATATATACCTGTATTTGTCCGTTAGCTGACTATTTGTTTTGTTATCAATTTGACTTCTCCAGTTGGAAATTTTACATGTTCTGTTTCAGAATGTATTTCTATATGATTTTTTCTTCTATGAGTGTGCTACAAAAGGGCTTTGTAATTATAAATGTGGCATTTGCTAGTCCAAATTCAAGAGGGGGACAGTAAGAATCTCGAGGGGAGAGGATGAGAAATGGGAAGATTTCGTGGAAGATTAACATATGGGGGAATCCTACGTTATGTATTGGGGTGTTTATGTGTTATCATGAGTCAATTGTCAATCTCTTTTATCTTGTGACTTATTAACACTCACTGTTCTACATGTTTCCAGTGCTCAGCAACGTTCTGTTAACTGTTATCTTGTCATGTATGATTAATTATTACTGCATATTTCATCTTCCATCTTGATTAGTTATTCATTGTTTTTGAGATGCGTGACTGTCACTTTGAATCTATCACACATTTGGGTGCACCCATACATAATATTTGATTATGCTGACAGAGATTAATTATTAATTAACGATGCTGCCGCCACAGTAAGCCAGATATATTGAAAACAACACGAACCAATGTTTTTTATGGCTGAATACGTCAATTGGCGTAAATGAATTACAAAACAGGTATTCACTTGCATGCTGGATTTAACCACCTGTTCAACTATTTGAATATTTGAAGCCCAATGTTATCAACATTTTCCATCCCCCCCCAGAAGGATGATCGCATAAGATTGCAAAGTCCTCCGAAATGTATGAAATTATGTATGGAATTGTGGTGATTTGGCCGTCACCATGTATCACAGGGAAATAAATTGATACAGTGGCACCACCTATGAAATGGAACAAATATTACTGCACATTGTCACTACTGTCGGTGTAAGAACTCCACAGCATGGCGGGTAATGTAAACCCAGGGGGTATTGGCTCAAAATTGCAAGTTACGCCAGAGGTGTGGGTGATTTGAATAAATACTGGACTTTCTGCAAACCTATGAGACTACCAGTAAGTGTAAGCAGTTGTCTTTAGCACTTTACAAGTTCATTTTATGTCTTGAACTGTATGTTATTTGCAAAATAATGCAGCAGTCACCACGTAACATGGTGTTCAAAACAGTTACTGTATATTATCTTAATAGTGTATCATTGCACAATGATGGTATATCTTTACATGTGTAACAAGTTACAGTGATGATATATGTTTACACGTGGAACAAGTTACAGTGAACAAATAAGATATGTACATGTATCATTATACCAATCCATAAAAACCTGCTTTAATTCAAAGTACTCTCAATAAATATGCACTTTTCAGCCTTTAGGTAATACATTGTAAGCTTATGTTGGTGATGTGAAGCCCTTTTATCAAGTTCTGTATAACTCGGTGTGAAAATAACATGCAGTAAAAGGTGTATCTGAACATTAGGATCATCCTGTTTAGATTTTTTTGAAACTACTTTATTTATTGGTTGTCTTTATGTAGTGAGGAACAAAGCAAGGAGGTGAACATTTGGCTCACCATAAGATTTCTTAAGAATTTACGTGTACAAATTGTTTTGCTGTATAATCTAGATAGGTGAAGATACACAATAGTAGATATTTTAGTGTGTCAATATGTCACAGCTGTGCTGGTATCTGTTGGGATTTCTGGTCGTTTTGAAAAGATGTTATCACATAAAATGTATTGTACATACTTATTAGTGGTGATATTATAGACACACAATGGTGAAAATATAATTAAATATTATCATACTTGATGGAGTTTCTTTCTGTTTTACTTTGATACCTACCAAGATGCCTTTCATGCCGGTTTTGAATGTAAAACTTATGCAAATAGATTTTTACTGGTGTCCATTTGAGTGTGTTTTTAAGAGACACAATTTAACTTTATCTATGATGGTTAAGACTAAGGGATATCAACTAGTCATTACTGAGATACATGTTTTAAGATATTTATCTCATTAGTATGGTTGGGTTTTCTTATTCATTTCCGGACATTGCAGCCTTGATTGATTGTGTATAGACAGCTCTTTCGTTTGCCAGTCTCCCCACTCGCCAGACGTCTGCTCCCACCCATTCCTCTATGACCTTCTTCCATTGTCTCCTAGGTCTTCCTCATTAGTATAGTTAACCAAAGTACATGGCAAATAGTATTATTTTAATATCAAAAATTATGTCATAGGGCCTATCTATGATGTTTTAAGTATAATTAATTTATAAAACTTGTTATTATTAAGCATTTAACAAAAGTGTGGAGTGTTTTTAGCTCAGCAATCTTTAAAAAGAACTTCCAATAAGAAAATAAATTTACAATTTATTGGCAAAGCTCAAAATGAAGGTTTGTTACCCTGCATCAACGCATTTAAATAATTACCTAATTGCTTTGCCTGTATTGGCTGACTGAAATAATTTGAACTGTTCCTCCATCTAGCGGTTTTATGAAGTATTACACCGTAGGTGCTGGCGCTGTTCGCTAGGTGGCACCAACGTTTTTGTGCTAATGAATATTTATTAACTCGAGCGAGCCCGTTGTTGATGACGTAAACCGCAACGTCCGCAAGGCTGGTGAAGTCCCCGCGAACTTTAAACAACGTTAGAGGTTTGTTATGACAACTTGTTACTGTATGCACCTCTTTAATATGCTGTAGCATCGTGAACTTATATTCTGTCTATTACATAAAACGTGGTAACAAATTATTACAACCCGATCCAGCTGGTATGTTTGATCTGTTTGAAAACGAGTTTGCACGGAAGTTTAATCATTAATGTCAATCTGTTGAATCACGAGTCGATGTCACTGTCACAGTGTCAGTGCCAGTTTCGTTACAGACTTGATTCTTAAATAGAGCTGACATCAGTCGACATTGTGAATGAGGTGACACGTGTCGGAATACCGATGGTTGATAGGCTATAGAATACTAATATTATTTATTAATTCTATACATAGTGTCATATCCATAAAATGAAAAAAGTTGGAAGCGCCAACAATATAAATTATAATATGAACATGCCGTTTTAACAAAAATCAAAGAAATTTGTATGAAATAGAACCGTATTGACTATGACTGTACCTGTATGTAATATATTCCGATGGTAAAAGGTAAGTTCTTATGTAGCGCTGTATCCAGTCCTCCGGACTGCTCAAGACAAAGGCAAAGCGCTTTACACTTTACTGAAGTTTACTCCCTGGCAGATATGTTCAATCGAACACCTTCTCGACTTCTCTGGGAAGCATAAGACACACTGCAATTAATGCGCGAAGACTATCCATACACAAATATCCACCACTGTATATCACCAGGTACTCATTCATACAGCTGAGTTAACTGAAGCAATATAGCGTAAACGAACATGCCCAAGGTTCGACACTGCCACACAGAATTCGAACTCGGGTTCTCTCAGTCGAGAGTCCGAAGCTCTTACTGTTGTGCTACTATGTAATTGTTACTTCCTAACAGTTATTTATTTCACATTATCATTTATGCAACCAATTTATTAGACAAGTTGGTGTTAGACTAGTTAGTGAAATACTTGCAATTTCTTTAAAGTACTGTTTCACGAACACACTAAGAAGAGAATCTTTAGAAACCCAGCAAACTACAGAATGATATATATGTCATATAGTGATGCAGAGGTGCCAAGTTTCCCGTGTTGGTGGCAGAACTTTTTCTAATTTTGGAGAATATTTTCATGGTGTACAGCTTTAGTTTAGTGCTGAAATCTACTGCCAGACCGATATTTAATCAGTATAATTTTTTATGATTTTAAATCATAAACTGGTGAAAATCAAGGTTTAATAACACAATTACTCATTTTTACTACAGTTATACTGTTTGACAAACATTTTACATTGAAAATGCATCAACAATAAGTAAATTTTCCCTAAAATTGAATAATTACTCAGCCAGCCATGGAGTGATTCCCTTTCCTGCATGCACTCCCCTTGCAACTGAAGCACAAAAGCTTGTGCTAGATCCTCATCTACCTGTGCCACTATCACCTCATGAAAACTGGTAGATCTCCCGCTTTTTAGACGATTAACTTGACTCCTGTGATGTGACATCAATCATCTGCAAGACTCTAGAGGGAGTGATTGTTCAGCAGCTCATGCAATTCTGCTGAAAACACTGAATATTTGAACTGAGGTGTTACTGTCCCATACCAGCAACTTCTCAAGCAGATGGAAAGTTGGAATAAAGGACAGCTTCAGGATGAATTGCTGCATTCCTATGTGATCGGAGCCAGAAGGTACCAGTACATAGAGTACAATCAGACTACAGTAGTGTACTCAGCGGAGTTCCCCAGGGTTCAGTCTTGGACCGATACTATTCATAATGTTTGTTAGTGATATCTCGGAACACAGTGACAATCTAACCTCAGTATGTTGCTCTATCCAGCGCTCCTAGATGACATCAACTCCTCCAACTCTCGAAGGATGCAAATGAACTTCCATCCTGACAAATGTCCTGTTCTCCACCTCGGAGATTCAAACCCACAAAATGGATACCACAAGAACAAGGATAATGGAGACATTTAAATGCAGTGACCTCAGAAAAGAATCTCATAGTCATCATTGACCTACAAATGAAGTTCTCTGACCACATTGAGAACAGTGTCAAGAAGCCCAACCGAGGTCTGAGATGTTTAGCAAGAGAGTTCCAGCATCTCAACATCTCTACTGCTGTACAAAGCTATAGTCAGGCCACATCTGGAATATGCAATACATGTCTGATTCCCGCACCTGAAGAAAGACTGAGTACTCACCGAGTAAGTTCAATGGTGAGCTACCCGACTAGTGTCAGAAACAAAATGACTGCAATACAGCAGCAGATTGAAAATTTTAAAAACCCCTACACTGATCTACAGAAGACAAAGAACAGACATAATCCAAACATTCAAAGTCATCAAAGGAATGAGCTCAATCAACCAGAATTGGTTTCTCACAGTGCCCATCGAGGAATATGTTCCTAAAAGCCACTGGTAACACAAGAGGCTGCAGTGAAACAAATTCAAACAGTGATGAACAGAAGCAGACACAGTTCAGACGCAGACCATTAACCAACTGAAGTCCCGCCTCAGAAGAGACTGGAGAGCCATCCAGACGTAAACTTGTAACTATATAACTTCACAAACTAATCTAGACATGAGCTAGCCTAGGCAAACCAGAACAACAACGCCAACAGTAATCACAATAACAAAATCAATAGAGAAATTGGAAAAACAACTACAGAATATTAAACTTTGAGATGGCGTCAATGCTCAAGCATGGGCAATTATTGACCGTTCTTGAGGTAAAAATGTCGGAAGAAAACATCCCACTTATAAGATTTGATTTGTTCTTGATAATTTTGTCTTGATGTTAAAATATTGTCTTTCTGACTGATGATATTGTCGCTGGTCACTTCCATGCTAGACAATGTTTCTTGTTACCAGGGTATCTATGTCAGAAACACAAAGGGTACGGATTGCTTTAAGTCTCAAGTGACTGTCTAAGTTGTACACCTGCCAACTTCACTATGGCCATGGGCAGTGTGGTGTGAATGTCTGTTTATTTTTTGTAACGTGCCTGATCAATTATTCATTACACTTTACAGGATATTTTACTTGTTCACTCTAACTCTTTAAAAGTCGAAGCTAGATGCAGGCTGGCTGTAGTCAGTTGCAATAAGAGCCAGGAATATGTGAACTTGAGTGTCAAACTGGGGTATTTATGATGGTAGGCACACATGAATGCCCCAGTAGGGAAGCATACATCCTGTTGGTCCAAAACGTAACTTTCTTATCTAATAGTTGTGATGCAGATTTGCATCGGAACTAATAACCATTAAAAAAAAAATGACCATGTTACACGTGCACGCATGTACACACACGCATTATACACACTGCATAATGTAATCAATAAACAAAACTTTCTAAGTACTGCTCTCTGAATAATGCTGTTCTAGAGCATGAGTTCAAATATGAGTTTATTGCACACTTTTTTTATTTATTCCATTTTGATTAGGTTCCAAATTGGCTTGAAAAAGTATGTTTTGGCAACATAGGTCCTCGCATTTCTCTGAAAGTGAAATGTGATGCTCTTGTCTGTTTCCAATGTACTGGTGGCCCAACTTTCTTTTGTTCTCACCCTGTTCCAAAGAAAATTTATTCTTTGGCAAGTTCCCTTATTTTTCATGGTTGATTGATCATGTAGAGAGAATTTCAATTAATATTATGGGTTAAGAGCACAGCCAGTTGTTGCTCCCCTCTCTGTCCTCTTGTGTGTGTGTGTCAGAGGGAGTTGTTCTCTTCTTTCTAAGAATGTCCGGGTCTCTGGAGTGAGGTTGGCCTCGATACTGCTCCTCGATTCCTGTTTTCTTCCCCCCCCACTGATCTTGCTCTGCTGTGTCTACCAACCGTCTCCACTCTGCTACATCTTTTACTGTCATTCTCCATTGCTCCTAATCCCTCCAAATCTCACTTTATACAATTGTCCCAACACAGTGTAGGTCATCCTGAGTGTGATGACATTACTGAGGCCTCAGTTTTGGTTTTCCCCTTTTTTGCAACACTGATCCTGCGTTACTACTGTCTCCTTGCTCCCTCCCACCACAAGCTCTCATTCTCCACTCTTGCGGTCAATCCCACCACATCTCTCTTCAAGGTTCATGCAGTCCTTCCATCTCAGTTGCACTCTTCCCTTTCATCCATCCTCCACTCTGAGGGCATCTGCAGATGCATGGAAATTCAACATTTCTTAACTGGTGTTTCATTTACAATGTCCACTCCAAAGAACCCTATCCAGGGCTAATATAAGAGTTTTTGTTTACTGACAAGGACCTCCATCTGTGTGACTTCACAACAGATTATGTTCATAGACACATGTTGGGTGGGATAGCTTACCTCCTGCGTAGACAGATGGTCTAATAGAATGGACCAACAGGTTTTATTTTTTAGTAACTCGTCTGAAAAAACATCTTCCAACATAAAAACCATATCATATGCCTGGTACTATATGTACAGTTAGGTACTTGACAACATGACACATGGAGTGCACCTGGTACTATATGTACAGTTAGGTACTTGACAACATGACACATGGAGTGCACCTGGTAATAGATCAGTCAGAATGTAAAAACTTTTAACAAGAATTTATATCATATATAACTTAAGAGCACAGACTGGTCTATGCATGACTAATTCCACAGTGGTAATTGCCTATGTTTTTTTTACTGAACATCCCAGTAGTGAAATTATGTGAACACGGTTAGACCCACCCACGGAGCAAGAAACCAAGGCCAGCAAATACCACCATTACTGTAATTTGACATTAAACTAATTTCCACTTACCGTTAGTCACAGTCGCATCCTCAGGAGAATTGCTTAACACTCAATGTGTCCGCTGTTTCCATCATTCTCCAACAGGTAGAAAAGCATATCATTTTATAATTAATAATAATAATAATTAACTCAAAGTGGTTTGTTGACTTTGACACCCGAGACGGGGTACTATTAATATATTACACAGATTAATATTAATATATTATACAGATTAATATATTTCATGAGTACAATAATTGCAGTGTAGCTGAATACTTCACAGAGAAGTTGAGGTGGTGTTTGATTGAACATGTCTGCCGGGAGTGAAGTGTAAAGTATAGCACTATGAGCGGTTCTTAGCCCTAGATACCCCACAGTCCCTACCATATATATTTATAAGAACACATGTTTCTTTTATTCTCCAACATTTACCTTTTATGCTCCAATGTGTATCTTTTTTTCTCCTAAAAGGCTAGGGCATTAGTTCAATACTTGCCCTTAATCCCCCGAATCATGGCTACTAAATGCCACAGAAGGTCAGTTCTGACCAGGCCTGGTCAGAGTTAGGTTTATTCATCTCGAAACCAGGTTCATTGTTCTGCATACTAAGCACAAAATAACTAATCCAAGGTACCCTGTTGCTGTCACGTAACACGTCTAATCATCATGATACCGTTAATGTAATGTACTAATGTCTCAGTGGCAATTCTAATCAATCCCGTCTGCAAGAAATCAATGAGCCAAGTCATGCGTGGGCTTTCAGGTAGTCATTGGCTGTTGTGAAGTTGGTACAGAGCAGTAGATATTGGTTCAGTCGAGTTGAAGTTGTATCGGATTTATTAGTGCTCTATATCTGTACTGGATGACTTCGCGGTTGCTCGCCTGCATGTAGTCCTATGATACGCTTCAATGAACGTAGTACTCTTGTGTTTATGCCTGCAGCAGCGACTTCTCCGATTGCCTCCCCTGTTTCTCACTGTGTAGCCTGGTCAGCACGGGTGTGACATCTGTCAAAGATAACAGGTAAGGGATTACTGAACTTTCTTTTAATAGGATAATTAGTTTTTTAATATTGGACGTATTTCTGAACACATCGAAAGACTAATATTTATTTTATAATATTTATATACTTATCTTGACTTTCGCCTTTTAAGAAAAATGCTCTGTCAGTTATTACTGATGTCCATCATTTTCATGTTGGATGATGGTATCTTATAACACATGTTGTGGCAGTTCCCCTCTGGAATGTTTTATTAAAGCCACTGGCCAAGCTCTGCGAATAAGAAATCAAATCTTATTCGCAGAGCCCACGATCAACCAGTCAGAAGACGTCTTTCACTGCAGAGCCCGGATAACCAACAAGAAAGCTTGTTCTCATAGACAATATTTTGTTAGAATGTATATTGTAACAGATTTCAGTTGTTAGTATTTAGGCCAGTGATTACATATTGTATGAATTATGTATGTTTATAAGTTAATAAAAACTGCTGACGATTTTGGGCTGCATAATTGCTTTGTGTTAACAATATCTGGGTTTAAATAACAGTATAATAACTAGGAGCGATAATAATAATTTGAATAATTTACACGAAAAAGTTGTAACTGCACCTAGCAACGCATTTAAAAGTTGCATAGATAGGCATGGGAATATCGAAGAATATATTTACAACTACAAAGTGTACTTGCAAGGATCTAGTAGAACATTCATACTCATAGTGAACTATGCCGAAATAACACAAATACCCTTATTTCTATGTAGAAACACCAACTACCCGATAGCATATCACATGCAAAAAAGCAAAACAGAAATATGTTTCTGTCATCTGTGCTGATGTCAAGTTTCCTTGCTCTCTAAAAAAACAATGTGGCAGACAAATTCAGGGGGTTGAAGGCTAAATGTCAGCACGGCAATTTAGTTTGGCCAGTTACAAGATGTAACATTTCAAGAAAATTCTGTTGACAAAATAAACAAATATTACATCAATTACAGATACCATTTAACATGTATTCACACATTACTTATCTGGACTAGCAAGAACCAGATTTGCAATGGGCTAAGTCAAATGAGGATGCAGCTTTAATCTGAGCAGCAATGGCATAAATGCTTTTAGTGTGAATATACCTAAAAAAAATTGACAAATACCTCCGAAGGGCTGATTTCACGTAGATAAAACTTCCCTGTCCACTTGTCATCTGGGTGTTTTGATTTTAGTGGCAATGTTGTTTTTAAGAAAATTTTAATTATGGTGCAAGCGGTAGCGAGAGAACCCAGTTTCAAATCCTCCTCCTGCTGTTTCAAAATTGGGCAAGTTTCTTCACAATTTTGCTTCAGGTCAATCAGCTGCAGACTGTGGTGGATAATGGATGTATATTAATTAATAATCTTTGCATAGTTAAAAAGTGGCTGAATGCTTCCCAAGGAAGTCAAGATGGTGTATGAATGAACAGGTCTGCCAAGGGGTGGCGAGTAAAGCTTTTCAGGCAGAATTTATCTTTGAAATTACGGATATTTGTGAAGAATAATATTGGATCAATATCAGATCAATAAAGTACAAGCAATCTCAGATTGATCAATGTATTATGAATAGGCAATATGAATAGGATAAATAAATAAGATCAGTGCAGTGGAACCTCACTATTAAGGTCACTTGGGACCGGGTGAAATGACCTGAATAGCAAGGTGACCTTATTAGTAAGACAAATTTCCAGTTTTACTGTTTCAAAAATAATTTGGGACTGTCCCAGGGTGATCTTAATTGTGAGGTGACTGTATTACTGAGGTGACCCGTGACCGTAAAGCAAGGTTATAGTGTATGTAGCAGATTTTCTTGTATATATATTGATTGGGATTAGCTCTAATGATTACATTGTCAAGTCCTTTGAGTGTAATTATTACAATGATCAATTAATTCATTAATCATTCAAAGTGATGTTGATTTCACATCTCAGCTGGCTGCGGGGACAGACGTAGGTGTGGAACTAGTGCCAGGAGCCTGCCTGCGTGAGATCAACCCATCTCAGCCCACCATGGCGACCTTATCGCCCACCAAATATCACAAGGTAAGCTGTTTGTTACTGTTTCGCTGTAAGACAACACAAGTTAATAATGCATAACGATGCGGCCCGCCATGCCAAAAATCTCATTTTAATCCTCGTTTTGATTAAATTTATGAACTCTTATCATGTTTATGAAAGCGGTGCCAGCATTTTCGTCTGTCGTTATGTTTCTGCGGGAAACATGTTGCTACCAGCAAGGAATAATAATCACGCACAGGGACATACACATACACGCATGAGGCTGGCCTGCAATATGCAGCACGGTTAGACTCCAAGAGTTTGTGAATATTTAATGCAGCTTGAGAGTTGAGAATGGCGTGACTGGCAGACGAAGTGTGTCGTGATAGACTTAGAGTGTATTTGTGGAGACGGAAGGATGGAGAAGATGGAAGGACGTGACGGAGCCACCCAATTGGTGGGGGCCGAGAAGGCAGTCATAGAGGAGCTGGGAAGAAAGGAGTTGAGAAAGGTAGTGGTCATGTGGGGGGGGGGCGTTCTACGGTGGTACTGGGTGGTTCACTGTGGTTGTGTAGACAGTTTGACTGTGTCATTCAGATCTGTAGCAGCAATAATTATTCTGTGATTCAGACATGTGCTGTGGATTCTCATTATAAATAACAGCTCCTGGTGGAAAGAATGTCAGCTTAAAACTTTTAATTTCCTGTTCTGGCCTGCAATGTTTTATGTATCAATATAATGTATATAAAATATATTATAAGGAAGGATTTGACCAAGTCAAAAAATATTTTTATGCGGGACAACACTACCAAATAAAGTTGTGACTCCGTGACTCGGAAATGTGGCTTGTTTGCTGATAACACAAGTCAGATGTATGTTTGTATAAGAGCTTATTAGTAAGCCAACTCTTTATGTATAACTAGATTACATAACTACAATAATATACAATGTCGATACCTAGTTATACATGTCATAACAAATACACAAAACTGACAGCAAAGGTGGGGGAACCGACCACACGCAGGTGGAGGAAACCCACCATCTTACTTACATGTGTGAAATTCTGTGATTCAAATACAAGGGGAAAGCGTTAGGTACATGTGCACATGTCCCCGCCCTAAAACCCCTTGGAAGATGTATCATATACACAGTGTACTATTATCATTAACCAGAATCTCGTAAGACAAACTATGCTACAGAATGCATGGCTATAGTTGCAAGAGATATCAGAGAAAACAATGATGGCACAGAACACAATTATGCATACACTGTAACTTAATATAAACCGTGTATTTAAAATTGCATGCAGAAACACACAAATAAGTAAAAAAACACCACCAGCCATATAAATACTCAGGTGTGGACGGGGTAGGAGGGTGGGAAAACAAACTTCAAAAATCGAGAGCGAATATACCTTTTCAATTCTGGAAATTTCGAGAGAGAGGCTGGGATTGGAGAACTAGTCTCATGTTTCCGTCAGCCTCATAATTTTTTGAGCTTACCGTATATTCCAGAATAGAAGCATTGGTTTTGTTGCCCACATAAATGCCGTTTGAATTTTATTCAAAAGGTGTTTTTATGCGGGACAACACTACCAAATAAAGTTGTGACTCCGTGACTCGGAAACGTGGCTTGTTTGCTGATAACACAAGTCAGATGTATGTTTGTATAAGAGCTTATTAGTAAGCCAACTCTTTATGTATAACTAGATTACATAACTACAATAATATACAATGTCGATACCTAGTTATACATGTCATAACAAATACACAAAACTGACAGCAAAGGTGGGGGAACCGACCACACCAGGCCAATTCTGTAATAACTAATTTTCAGAATGGCTCCCCCCACCATATTTTTTTAGTAAGAGTTTGTATGGTAAATAACTGCTTAATGTTAAATAGTTTTACCTATGCCTTGTGTGATTGTATAATTTATGTATACTAACTGGTAATTAGTTTATTGTGTCATTTTATCATTATAGTCGAACACTCTGGTAGTGGCAGATTAGTTATCACTGAAACTGACTGAATTATAGAACCACTGTAGTAAGTTCTTATCACTCGACTGCGTAACAAGTAAAAGCCGAAGTAATAAGTCAGACCGATGTCATGTTTGCAGCACACCAGTCCTGTCTTCAAGACCCCCATGACCTTCACCCCAAGGCTTGCGGGAGAACAAGCACGGCCTTCACCTTCCCGGATTGAACTGTGGAAGGAAGAACTGGGCTTGGATGGTGGGTGCTTTCCCTGGTTCTTGGTCACATCGAAATTGTTGTCCTTTTTTAAAAATTAAATATGTTTTGGTATAATTTGTTTTATCATCATTCAATATCATATTTATTTTCAGTAAAACCTGCTCACAGCAGAGTATTGGGTGTGTAGAGATTAATAAAATGTGTTTATTTGTGTTAAGTGTCCCTTATGGATGGAAGCTGGAAATATTTAGTATTAAGTGCAATTACAATTCTAACTTGTCTGTTTTGGCTAGGTTAGAATCAAAAAGAGTTGAATGCCATCATGTATGGACAGTTTTCTTGTTAAATGTAAAACTTTTAACTTTTCCTGTTCAAAGAGGTTAAACGAAGATCAACCTGTAGTTTGTTTTACTGGCTTATAGAGTGCTTTCCATTTAGTATTTGATTTACTGGCTACACGTTCCAAGTACAGCTGTATTCAAATCCAACCATAACAAATTATGATTCATTAGAAACGTTGATTTGATAATCAGGTTTTTTGGCACAATGCAACTTACGTTAATCAGTTGATGTTGATGTATCAACGTCATTGTTTATTGCCCTTAGATGCTGACGATTGCACATCACAGAACTCTGATGAAGACTTTGATGAGGGTATCTCAAAAGGTATGTTTACATGACATTTATTCTGATCTGTCTACAATTTTGGCCCAGTTTAAATATGCCAATGTCAATGTCATGAAAGGGTTCGTTCTTAGTTATCCATTGTATTATTAATTGACTATGTTATTGATCAAGAACTGCATAAATGTCAGATTAATAACGTCATCACACTCCCGTCTGTAGTGCCATAAGATGTATTGCCCGATCCCATATTGGTCCATATTGTGACCAAGTTCAACCGGTATTGAGTGAGTTCATCAAGAATGTTTGATTATGATGTTTGAATAATTTCAAATGCCATGATGCATTGGCACGGATATACAGTTGTTTCGGCATACAGCAACATTTTTATTTAAGTCATTGTTAGTTTAAAATATTAAAACGTGAATTTAACACCCATAAGTGCTTATAATAATGTACACAGAATTGTCAATAAAAACATAAAATTGGTCTTATTCGTATGACCTTGGTATTAGCCAGAGGGTAGTTAAGAACATAATTATATATACAGTGTATTATCTTCAGAGACATGCTCTTGACTTCCATTCATGTGTACTAGTTTTTATAAGTCATTCAGTGAGATTGTCACCTGTTTATTGCCAACAATGGATGTGATAGTTGCTTGGTGATTCATTCTGTCTGTTGAAATAACATATAATTGCATAACTTATTTAAGAAACGATGTGAATATGTTTCTGATATTCAGTTGCAGATGACAGCTGTTCGTCCATGGAGTTCCAAGCTCTGCAAAAAGAGTTGAATGCCAGAAATGCCCAGCGGGACGAACTTCTCTTCAGTGTCAAAGTAAGCTGTCTTATAATGCGTCATATTTCTATGTGTAATTGTGGAGGAGTGTATTGTATTGGTTTTTTTTAAGCAGACTTGGTTGTCCCATTTGATTTATCTATGTTGTGTCAGATGCTGTCAGTGTCAGTCACTGTCATGTCTTGTGTCAGATGCTGTAAGTCACTGTGTCATGTCATGTCAGTTGCTGTCAGTCCCTGTCATGTTGTGTTAGATGTTGTCAGTCACTGTGTCATGTCATGTCAGTTGCTGTCAGTCCCTGTCATGTCATGTCGGATGTTGTCAGTCCCTGTCATGTCATGTCGGATGTTGTCAGTCACTGTCTTCTGTCAGATGCTGTAAATTACTGCCATATCAGATGCTGTCAGTCACTGTGTCTTATGTTAGATGCCATCAGTCACTATGTCATGTCGGATGCTGTCAGTCACTGTGTCTTGTCGGATACTCGCAATCACTATGTCATGTCGTGTCAGATGCTGTCGGACAAGAACCGTCAGTACCGGAGCCGGCTGGAGCAAGAGGAGAGCACAAAGAAGCACCAGCTGAAGATCCTGCAGAAGACACACCGGAGCCATCTGGAGGAGAAGAAGGAGCTCATTGAGAACCTTGAGGCACTCATTGAGGAGCTCGAGGAGAAGGTTGTCTGGTGTGAGGGCAACGGTGAGTAGTCAGACGACGGCGTGGCGTTATTTTTATTATCTTTGAGAATTGTGTGCAGCTGAATTTGGATATGACAAGTGGCGGAGTAATGCACATAATTGGGTGAGACAGTGGTAGAACAGCACACATTGAATAAGACAGTGGTGGAGTAGCACACATAATTGGAAGAGATGGTGGCAGAGTAGCACACATAATTGGATGAGACAGTGATGGAGTAGCATGCATAATTGGACCAGACATTGGTGGAGTAGCACACATAATTGGATGAGGCATGAAATCATAACTGCACATCCATATTAGACAGCATATTGCACACAATTCATGTGTGATAACAAACATAATCTGTAGATGACATGGTGAAACTTCAAACTCCCGGAAACATGTTATCAAGTAGTTATTGTTTAGGTTTTCCCATGGGGTGTGTAAAACATTGTTCTATTTTAATAAGTAATAGAATAAACATTTTGTTTACATCTAATTAAAAAAATATACATGAATTATCTGGTGTCTATGATGTGATCACGCAAGATATGTCTCAAACCATATCTTTAGGGGCAGTAATATTAATTTTATATCAGTATCTTCATACGAGCCGTAGAGATCTGTTTTCAGTAATGCTCTAACAAAAATGAATTTTGAATTCCAGGAAAGACCGTGACAGATATGTCCTCGGAAAAGGTGACAAATCGCATCAAGAAACTTGTGGATCAGATCTGTTCCCAACAGGCAGAGAAGGCCTCGCTCACTGCACAGCTGATGACCTTGCAGGCTAGCCTAGACTCTCACAAAGGTCGTCAGGAGAAAGTGGTCAAAGAGTTGAAGGTCACCAATGAGAAGGTGCTAAAGGAAAACAGTGAATTGGAGGAACAGATTTTTAAGATACAGGCAACAAAGGTAATGTATATTATAACAGCAGTATGTAACATTAGTATTACTCAGTGCTGAGCTAAGTCAAAAAAATACACGTTTCCCAAGCAACCAAAAAAGATGTAATGAGGTGTAATAAAATGCACCTGATAGAATATTTTTATTCAAAGCATCCTGGGATAAATGACGACAGGTTTTCATGAAATAAACGTGATTTGTGTGGCTTTTGATGACATATAACACAGGTTTAAAAGGCTACAACATATAACATAAATTGTCATGGCGGTGTTCATCAGTTAAGAGTTAACACATTCATGAAATTGTTTTGCCATGCATCAAAACAATTTATGTCATTGCATTTAAAATTATTAAACGTTCACAGAGAAAGATTTTTTTGCATTTTGATGCTAGATTTGTTTTTGGTTAATTATCAGGTAGCCTCTATCAGTCTACTTAGTATGGTGATTAGCTAGTTTGCTTATAGCAAAAGTGCGTACGTTCATGGAAAATGAAAGCTATTAACATCTGTGTTCACCTCCTTTTTGAGTCTTACCACATATACCTGAGTAATACCCCCATCCTGTACCTTCACCTGTATCTTACCATATTTACACCCCTGTAATGATAGATTATTTGTCTTACCACACATCTACCCCACCTTACAGGGGACTGGAGACACTGACACAGAGAAACAACTGCACAAGTTGGAGGTGGAGAATGATACCTTGCAGCGAGACCTCATGGACAGCCAGGGGAAGTTGGCCGCCATGCAGTGTCAAAACCGCGGCTCAGAGAACGACTCAGAGCGACTCATGAGGGTGAGTGGAACATCCTCACCCACTCCCAGTGTTATATATGTCCCGCCACGGCGAAGTGGGTAATAAGTCATACAGGCCTATTCTGCAGATGAGCCCACAGTATCTGTCTAGGTCATGTCCTATGAATTTTGTGATTTTCACAGAAATGCATACCATATAATCTCATCTTTGAATGTCCATTTTATTTTCCTCGACAGCTAATCCAAAACTAATAAAATACATGCATCTATGAATCCATCAATAAAAAAACAATATACATTATGAGTCAAAATGACTTCATTTATCTGAATGTCATTTTTTTTAAGTTTGCTTCAAATTTAGCAATAAATCAGAAACTATTGAAAATATCTCAACAAATGAGGCGTCATTTTAAAACTAACGATAATAATACAATTTATTTGTATAGCGCCCTAATCAATCAGATTGCTCTCAGGTGCTTTACATGCATGTACATGTAACTATTTAGAATTGTATTATAGATAGAAACAAAAATCATTCTAAAATGTATATCATAAAATAATAATAAAAAAATGTAATGCATAATTATTATACCTCCATGTACAAATAATAAAAAATTATATGATAAGTATTAAACAATATAAAATAAATAAGGTAATTAAAATGTAATAAATAATTTTAAAATAATAATTACTTAAAATATGGGTAAGTGCATTTGATAAAAGTCCATGTGATCATATTACAGAAATGCTACTCTAAAAAGGTGTGTTTTAAGAAGTGTTTTGAACTGTGGCTGTGTCTTTGCCATCCTGACATAGTCCGGCAGTCTGTTCCATAGACTGGCTGCAGCTACAGCAAAACCGCGATCACCGTGAGTGACCGTCTACGAAGCCCGCACTAACAGTAGCGGCAAAGACGCAGATCTCATACGGCAGACTAGGCGGGCTGCGCAATTTTGCACACGTTGCAGTTGCAGCGTTGTCTGCGGAAGACCATAGAGTAATGAATTTGCATAATCGAGGCGTGAAGTCACGAGCGCGTGCTCAAGGGTTTTGCACGCATCATCAGTGATGCTTACCCGAATTTGTCCAATGTTGCGAATCTGATGGTAGCACAACTTTGCTATCTGTGTAACCTGTGCTTCCATAGTTAGACCGCTGTCAAAAATGACTCGTAGGTTGTGCTCGCCAATTGTCACGAAAATATCGGAGAGCAGATCGTTTCATTGTTTTGAAGTGAGGAAGATGACTGCCTCTGACTTCTCGGTGTTCAACTTAAGTTGGTTTCGTTCAAACCAGTTGTTCACCTCCGCTACACATTGTTCAATCTTCGTTATTGCTGCAGTGGTGGGTTGATTGTGCTCCACTGTCATGTAAATTTGCGTGTCATCCGCATAACAATGATATTGCATGCCGTGTCGTGCAACGATGTCGTCGATAGGTCTTGTGTATGTGCAGTATAATATTGGCCAAAGCACAGACCCTTGTGGGACACCACATTTCAAAACACAATGATGTGGAATAAAAAAGTACAAAACTCCTGTTGCAACATAATACCCATTTTGCTATGGCAGACCACATATATTCTTGTATGTGTCTAGATTGGGTAAATTTGCATTGTTCTCAAAGACAATATCGATCCTCTTGCCTACGCATTTCAAATTCCTGTATCTCTAAAATCATGCATGGTGCACATGTTTTCAGTTTTTTTTTTTTCTCTTTAAACTAAACTAAGTGTGGGTTTATTGCCTGTTACAATGGCAAATAGAAACACGGGTGATAAAAAAAAGTTCATAAAACTCGCATAAAAATTCAGTCTGTCCTGCCAGCGTTATGAACCAGAATATACCTGATCCTATAATGCTGCAATGCCCATGGGCAATATACTGGTCAAGAGTGGTATTAAAAGTTTGATTTTCCATAATTGTTTTTGTCACAATTTGTGTTACAGTATTGACCAGTTTACATATAAGTGATTTTCCTTCAATTTGTTGTGCAATAGTTTTAGTTGTGTGTGCTTTTATACAAATGAACAACAACACTCAACACTGATGGAGATTTTGATTCCATTTTCTTGTGATATCCAGAAGAAAGCATATTTCACATGCATTCGTTTTCTTTATAAAGGTCTATCAGCAACTTGATTTTATAAACAAAAAATTCACTGACACGCAGACACACCTAGCATGCAGACACACATGCGCACACATGCATGCACACACACGTGCTTGCACACATACGCGTGCGCGCACACACACACACACACACTCACACTTTTCATCTACCAATAACTGAGCAGTGATTGTGATGAGTTGTAATTATGAGACAGTCAGTGTCTGGACGTGGCCCTGACTTCCCCACAAGCCTCAGCAGGTCAGTATTGATTATTGGCAGGCCTGTGATGTGCTGGCTTAAGACCGCTGCACTTTTTGTCTGGGACATCGACTCTAATGAACTTTCATGGAATTCGCATGTGTCATTGACCTCTGACAAATGGCCCTTGAATAGTTTGACAGTCTGGTTTCTCGAACTGTGATATTTGACATGCTGATCATTTTGTATTGTAATTGCCATGTCAAATTTCAAATATTTGTCATTGAAAATATACACTAGAGTAATCAATAACTTGAATAAGTATACTGCTGGTTGTGTGTGTGGTGGGACCGATTACCTGTCCTTAATCCACTAATCTAATGATAATCCTATTCTCATCACTATACTAGCTGGTGTTAGTTGGGGTGAGATTTCAGGTGAGGAAAGGATTTTTCAGATGAATTTCTTTCTCAGTTTGATTAACTGAAGAGTTTGGTGTTTTTTTCTAAACCGAATGGTATCAATAATTTAATGTGTGTTTACCGTGGTACGAGGTCTGTGTCTCGGATGCTACTAAACTGGATAGATGACAGTCTGTGTTTAATCACACAACAATATGCTATGAATCACAATCTTTTCTCCGTACAATTAAAAATAAGATTATGAAGATCAGGTTTATCCTTTGTATGAAAACTTCTTCTGTGTATCAAGCCACCTTTACACTACTGACAAACAACACAATGTTACCCTCCTTTAATGTATAATTGAAAAGGCAGCACTTCTACCACATCTGTTGAAGGTGTATTTTTGTCTCTGTCGGCTAGAACAATCAGTATTGACCCTGCCTGCTGGAGATGGAGGTGTAGGGTACATCTGGTGGGGAGTTTTGTCTTTCAACTTCCCAGCACACGGAAGCGATGCTAAGCAGATGTTTTAGCTCTAACTAGTTCCTTTTTAATTTACATTACATAAATCTGTATTCTATGATAATTTATATATTTCACGTTTTATAAAATAGTTCACACCACAACAGTTATGGATTCAAATATGAGCGTCTTCCCATAATTAAAGCTGTCAAGTACGATTTTGTTTGGTTTTTCTTCTCTTTATTAGTTAACCAACATCCTTACACAATCCTCCCATCTCTGTATTTGGTGGGCCCAGTGTGAAACCATATAATTATAAAAAGTGTTACCGAGCTTGTCAGGGTTAAAAGAAAATGGCAAGCGCGTACTGTTATTGAATTATCTAAAGTTTTGATTTATATTTATGTCCGTGAAAATAATTGCTGGATTTCATATACAGCACTAAAAGTCATATGGAATATCAAATAGTGAATTTATAAAAAAATTATTTGTCTTGTGTATATTATCATGTAAGTTCTACTAGTGGTGAAATGTATTAATAATTATATAAATAATAATAATAAAAAATAAAATAAATAGCTAAGTTGATTGCTGCTGTCAATGCTGACCCTATTCAGTCGTGAACAATCAGTCTAATTTGAATGAATCATGCCAAGTAAAGCTTGTTGGTACATGCAGTGTTGATCCGTACTTCAGCATTTTGTGTGAATTAAGTCAGCTGTTATGCAGCCACATTAATAGTGTTAGTAGCGGCTATTACCAGTGTTAGTGTTGCCAGTGTTAGGAGACCCTCAGTGAGGTTCAGCCAAAGTCAGATCTCCCCCCCCCCCATCACCACACCTGGCCCCTATGTAAGCTGCATAGATTACTGCAGCATGTTCAGTTCTGAACCTGATAACCGCAGTGATTGGATGTGGATAACAGCCTCTGCTATCCGGAGAGTGGGAGGCAGTGTAGGGAAGGGTTGGGGATGACCTGGGCAGGATACAGGATCCTGTGATGGGCGTACTTACATAGAACGTTAACAGATGTGTTCAAGAGAGGACCAAGACACACATATTGGCAGTGGGCGGGTGGAGAGGCTCGGTTGGGTGTCGCCAGGTTCCTCATAAGACTCGGCCATAAGAAGATGCGCAATGGATGCTGATGGAGCATCTTGGTTTCTGGTTCTTCATACATGTACAGTTGTCTACTCGTACATATCACTGAAGCCGGCATCTCCTGGTGATGGAAACCATTCTATTTGAACAGTAGTATTAGTAGTATTGATGTATTGATGGGATTTGAGAAAGTGGATGACGTACTGAACTAGCCATGTGGTCGGAGTGTGGTTGTCACATCACAGTAAACTAGACGTGTTTGTTGGCGTCAAGTATGCGTCAACGTGCCTTTAAGTTCACCTTCCATGTCACCATGTACAAGTACCTACGTGAAGACAATGAGGTAACTTGGTAGAGTCGGTAGTCATTCCATTAACTTTATTTACCGGTTATGTTCTATCATTAATATTTGTTTATGTCATTTGTTTTTCTTTTGTACAAAACTATGTAACTTTGTAAGTTTTACTTTACATTAAAAAAATGGTTTGTAGAAGAACTGCTCAAAGAACACAAGTCTATTTCTACTGTTTGTAAGATCCGGTGGTCACTTTAACATAAACTGTGACCCAATTACCTCAAACAATCAATCAGATGTATTGTTGAAAATGTTTCTAATTTGGCAAATATAGTCCGTTTTGAAGTCTCAAGCATGCTGCAATTTGATCTTTCAAATTGCAGATGCCCAAATATTGTAAGCTATACAATGCAACTTTATCACATGACAGCTTATATATATAATCAGTGAAGACTACTTTATTAGACATGAAACTAAAGTCTAGAACTTTTTGCATTGTTCACAATTGGTAACTTCAACAACAGTGGCCTCACACTGTAAAAAACAATATATATACATTGTATATATATATTTATGCAGAAAAACAACACAAGTCAAGTATAGATTGAAACAGGCCAAGTTAATGGCATTTATTACAGCACTAGTAATTGTACACAACTATAATAAAATCAAATAATCACAGCAAGCATGCCGGCCCCTGACTGCTAATTTAAGATAATATGTATAATTCGCAAATGTATCGTGTGGTCACACCATTGATAATAATATGCCTAATAAGTAAATGACTACTGACTAATATGCGACATTCACCATATGGGTGGGGGTCACTCCGTCACCAGGTCACCCAAATTGTGACCGACCCCCACCAAATAAATATATATATATATACATTGTATATATATATATATACATTAGTGACAACCAGAACAGGATTTTCTCATTTTCAGCAGATGTTTCTTATATAAGGACTCTTGGTGCTATATGTGATGCAAGTGCCCACTGAACGGCGGCATGGTGATGTCTAAAACCTGAAACATCACTCTTAAATCTGTGAGGCCTCACATACTGTATTCTGCAAATTGATTTCCTCCATATCAAACTGGAGTTGTGATAATGATTGAGACGATGCGAGATCCATCAGTACTGCGTATGTATCATGGGAGAAAGCAACGACTGCTGCCAGAGCGTTGTTTTTATGTTCCCTCTGATTATCCTCCACCTTAGCCTCCTGCGCCCACACTGGCTGCTGATTGTTAGAATGCCACAGTGTCCCTGGGGCAATCTCCCGGGGCTATTACGAACTCCCACGTCAGACTGGAATGGGGAGAGATACCGTAATGTCCCTTATAGAAGCCCACAACTCTCTGTGCATGCATACATGTTTTTTAGAAATGACACAAGCCAGATTGAGATCCACTTTTTCTGCAATTTCCGTGTAAATACATGTCGTTAATTGTAAATTGCTTACGTTGTTGTGGCAGAAGTTGAAAATTATCATAATAATGATTATATAATATTTTGTATATATCTAGCCAAGTTTCTAGTAAAATAGCAACATTTGTAATTGTCTGTTATTAATTAAAATTTATATTTAGGCTCTGTTGTTTGTAATTTATTCTTTATTTTTATTGCATAAATTAATTACAAATTATTAATTTTATAAATGTGTGACATCAATTTCAGTTAAGGTTACAGTTTGCAGGACGGTCAAGTTAATTACAATAACAGTCACTGTAATTGAAAACTAAATCCTGTTAAGCGGACAAGTTCAGTTGGAAAGCTAACAGACAATAAACATTTGATGTAGTAGTGCAAACCAATGGGCAGTATGGTAAAGAAGCAGCCATTTTAGCAGATGTATCTTTAATAATCAGGATGATTAATGTTTTCACACATTTAAAGCAAATTTCAAAATATCTGTCAAACACAAGAAATGTGTTTATAATGGACATACACACAGATCAACTGTGCAGTCTGCATTCAGACCAATTCCTGCGACTGGATCCTACAGTTGCTAGAGTTTGGGTTAGTCCCTTAACTTAAGGGATCATGGTTCTAACCACAAGTATGTTCACTCCCTCAGTGCATGGCCCTGTCCCAATTAACTGAGTTGTATAAGAGGCCATCACAGCCTGTATCCTATTTGCCCCTTCTACGAGAGGTACAGACAGAATAAACCATTAGGGAGGTGTAATAAAGTTATAAACTGCTTATTATTTGGTGTGTTTTACACATGAGAAATTTATATAAATGATGTATTCCTCACAGGACCTATTTCCTAGCAACAAGGTCTGCCAAGCTTTCAAAATGGCTGATGCACATGGGAATCTATCTATTGAACGTTCTGTTATATATAATACATTAGTTTATATTCTGGCCCAAAAACTAGGGCAAGATTGTTTGACAGAGATCTGTATGCGGGTAATATTGATAAGGCAGGGCAGTGTTGATTCAAATTGTCGTGCACTGGATGGTGAAGTGGATGTTCTTTCCAGTGATGTTTTGTGATCACAAATTGGTGATTTTATCAACATTTTCAAAGAGTGTCTACAAATGTTAACAATGTAAATTTTAAATCTAAGCTGTTGTGGGACATTTTAATGCATAGGGTAAACTACTTTATTATATACAATTTGGAAATACAAATCAAAGTGAGAAACAGTGTCCATCTTTCCCATTGAGGTAAAAAAAATGGATGCGCCAACTGAACTGGTAACATTTGGAAAATGTAAGTGTGGATCACATCATCTGCACATACATGTTACAAGTTAGGTAGCCAGAACTTCTCACTTAGTGGAGCGCAGCGGCTGGAGCATCGGACTCTCAGTTGACAGAACCCCTGTTCAAATCCTACGCTGCCGTTTCAAACCTTGGGGAAGTTTGTTCACTCTACATTGCTCCAGTTCACTAAGCTATATGAATGAGTACCTGGCTATAGACAGTGGTGGATATTTGTGTACGAATAGTCTTTGCACATTAACTGCAGCATGGCTGAATGCTTCCCAGAGAAGTCTTGATGATATTTGATTGAACAGGTCTGTCCGGGGGTGAAGTGTAAAGGGCTTTGAGCAGTCCTAAGGACTTGCGCATTATAAGAACTTACTTTTACTTTATTATTCACATCTTGTTCCATTTAGGGATCATCTCAGAATGTCAATGTCCGATATCAGATTAAATTACTTTCGTTTTGGGGACAGTTTCATCTGTCGTCGTACATCAATATTTTACACTTTGAACCGATACTGTTAATATATTGATATCATGATCGTATCAGTGTTTACAAACTTTCATCTGAGGGGGGCTGAGGACAGATGAAACCAATTTTTTCTGATATCAGACATCAATGTTCAGAGATTATCCCATACTTTGAGTAATATGGTGAAGAGATGACTGAGTGTCTCTGTTGTTGTCTTGTAGAAGTTGCAGGAAGAGAACGAACGACTCAAATCTCACATTGCGACGTTGGAGACAACGATCCACACGAGTGCGTCCGACTTCAATGAGAGGGAGACGAAATGGAAGGGCGAGATCCACCAGTTGACCTGCGACCTCCAGCGCGCGTCCCAGGAGGCTCGGGAACTTACCGTACAGCTGATGACGCTCCAGGCCAAGTCGCCAGAGGTGACACGTCTGATTCTTCTACTTCCCCTTTGATCCTCTGCAGGGTGGAATCACAAGTCTTAGTCCATTCCGTCCTTTCAATGATACCGTAATGACTGTATACATTCACTTATTCGGACATCTAAAAATACTTCAGTTCTCAGATATCCGAAAACATAATATCCACAACAATGAGTCCGAATACTTATGAACACAAACAATGTTTCATTGATACGCAAATTTCACTGATGCATCTGGAGAAATGCGGGTACTTGCTCATCAGATATATGAAAAATTAGTGACCTAGGAACAAAGAAAAGTTAAGGTACACACAAATTATTAACTGTGTGGATTCCTAGCATGTCCGAAAACGTACAGTCATCGATCTCTGCAGCTGTCCCTCACTCTCTGTTGTTCATCCCTGCCATCTCATGATCCCTCTTTACAATATCTCCATTTTAATTTCTGTCTCCACCTTCTACTTCTACCACCCTTTTTTGCTGTCCATGCTCTCTTTGTTAATGTATCCTCACTTATTCACATTCATGTTTTCTTAAAGATAGCTCCTCAGTTCAGTTGCATCACCCGCCTTTTTTCAGGTTTGCTTGCATCTGTTCTAGTTGTGGGGACGTATATCTCGTACCAATCAGGATAATGCAAACAATGACTAAGACATTAATGTAATGGTGGTTGTATTACAATTACATGCAAAGTAATCGTAATTGATTATATTAATCATTGTTTTTTTAAAGTTAAAAAAAATTAAGATTGGAATTACCTTTTAATGTAGGCTTTCAAAGTGATCATTCTTGTAAACATGCTCATAAGTATTTACAGTAATCATAACTTATTACATATAATGTAATCTCTGTTTCATGAATCATTCTTAAAGTTATGCAGTTACTTATTAAAAAACTCTTGTTATTTATTAAGACAATCATCTTAACGTTAAAGGGACATAGTCTGTTTGTTTACCTGGAATTAACGGGCATAGTAATTTTTAACTGGAAGTCTGCTGTGTTGACCATGGGAAAATGAGCACCTTTGAACATCAAAGAGTATAGCAGTTGACTCAGCCCGACTTAACCATATTGCCAATCATGCTTGATGGATGTTTTGTTTACTATTTGTGCATGCACCCGTGGTTGTGCCTTCAAATTGCGACTGTTGTTAAGGGCTTATTAAACACAATTTTACGGGTGATATACTTTCAACATAGTTAGTATAGTCTTAAGAACGTTATATTAATTTATACATGGAAAACTACGAACAGATTACGTCCTTTTAAGAACTTTCTTAGCCGTGTCATGACACTGCCCCCTCGTGTGTCGCATCAGGTGGTGACACGGATCGAGCGGGTGGAGGTGGAGTCAGACTTGAGCAAGGACGCCCTGGATAAGTGCTCCAGCAGTCTGAGTGAAAGTCGGAGGGAGGTGAGGACACTGCGGTCTCAGCTGACGGAGCTTGAGGCCAAGTACAGGGATACGGAGCTAAGACTGACAGAGACAACCCAACAGGTGGGTGTGGAGGGGGAGTCAGTTGTCTCATGTTTTGTTCTCATCTTGTCTACTTCTCTCAGGTGTGAGGCTGGTCTAGACACTGATCCTCGATTTCTGTTATCTTTTCTTTATCGTCCCATTCACTGTTCTTGCGCTACTGTCTTCATCAGCTGTCTTCCTTCATTCTCATTCTCCACTCCCCTCTTCCTTCACTCTCATTCTCCACTCCCCTCTTCCTTCACTCTCATTCTCCACTCCCCTCTTCCTTCACTCCCATTCTCCACTCCCCTCTTCCTTCACTCTCATTCTCCACTTCCTTCACCCTCATTCTCAACTCCCCTCTTCCTTCACTCTCATTCTCCACTCCCCTCTTCCTTCACTCTCATTCTCCACTCCCCTCTTCCTTCACTCTCATTCTCCATTCCCCTCTTTCTTCACTCTCATTCTCCACTCCCCTCTTCCTTCACTCTCATTATCCACTACTCTCTTCCTTCACTCTCATTCTCCACTCCCCTCTTCCTTCACTCTCATTCTCCACTCCCCTCTTCCTTCACTCTCATTCTCCACTCCCTCTTCCTTCACTCTCCGCTCCCCTCTTCCTTCACTCTCATTCTCCACTCCCCTCTTCCTTCACTCTCATTCTCCACTCCTCTCTTCCTTCACTCTCATTCTCCACTCCTCTCTTCTTTCACTCTCATTCTCCACTCCCCTCTTCCTTCACTCTCATTCTCCACTCCCCTCTTCCTTCACTCTCATTCTCCACTCCCATCTTCCTTCACTCTCATTCTCCATTCCCCTCTTCGTTCACTCTCATTCTCCACTCCCCTCTTCCTTCACTCTCATTCTCCACTCCCCTCTTCCTTCACTCTCATTCTCCACTCCCCTCTTCCTTCACTCTCATTCTCCACTCCCCTCTTCCTTCAATCTCATTCTCCACTCCCCTCTTCCTTCACTCTCATTCTCCACTCCCCTCTTCCTTCACTCTCATTCTCCACTCCCATCTTCCTTCACTCTCATTCTCCACTCCCTTCTTCGTTCACTCTCATTCTCCACTCCCCTCTTCCTTCACTCTCATTCTCCACTCCCCTCTTCCTTCACTCTCATTCTCCACTCCCCTCTTCCTTCACTCTCATTCTCCACTCCCCTCTTCCTTCACTCTCATTCTCCACTCCCCTCTTCCTTCACTCTCATTCTCCACTCCCCTCTTCCTTCACTCTCATTCTCCACTCCCATCTTCCTTCACTCTCATTCTCCACTCCCCTCTTCGTTCACTCTCATTCTCCACTCCCCTCTTCCTTCACTCTCATTCTCCACTCCCCTCTTCCTTCACTCTCATTCTCCACTCCCCTCTTCCTTCACTCTCATTCTCCACTCCCCTCTTCCTTCACTCTCATTCTCCACTCCCCTCTTCCTTCACTCTCATTCTCCATTCCCCTCTTTCTTCACTCTCATTCTCCACTCCCCTCTTCCTTCACTCTCATTCTCCACTCCCCTCTTCCTTCACTCTCATTCTCCACTCCTCTCCCAATCCCTCCAAATCTCTCTTTACACAGTTCTCCAATAGCAGCCTAGGTCGTCCTCACCTCCTTTTCCCTTCCACTCTCTGGGCATCTGCTTTCTTTGCCAACCGTTTCACTTCCATTGTTTCCTTGTAAATGTTTATATACAGATTTTGACAATACGTACGAGAATACAACGAACCAAACACAGAGGACCGTTCCACTAAGATAATGGGCTGGTATGGAAATGGAATCTGTTATTAAATTTAAGGAGCATTTAAAAAATACAAAAGGCCACCGCTACATTAGTGAGGTCACTATTTCTGTGACCGCCAAAAGGGACCTATGGCACATCTGGATGTCGACAGTTTTCAGTATACAAGATCAATGTCAAGGGGCGAAATTAATTTTATTGAGCAAAAATATAATAAATTAATAAAGGAAATAACGAATAAATAAATCGAATGTCCATGTCGCTAAAATGTCAATGGTGCAGACTGCAAAAATCTCCGAAGGCCTGCAAAAATAAGTATGTCTTTAAGAGTGACATGAATGTGGCAACACAATTTCGCGAGTTATTGCAGTTATACTCGTTTGTGATGGGTAGAATGAGCCACTATGCTTAAATATGTTTGTTTACTCATTATCCTGGGGTAAATGTTGTGTTATCTTCTGCCAGGTGACACAACTAGAGCAGGTCTCTAGTGATCAAGTGCACGTCTCTAGTGAATTAGAGCAGGTCTCTGGTAAACTAGAACGAGTCTCTAGTGAACGAGATCAGACCTCTAGTGAATTAGAGCGGGTCTCTAGTGACTGGCAGCGGGTCTCTAATGAACTAGAGCGGGTCTCTAGTGAGCTAGAGCAAGTCTCTAGTCAACGGGAAGAGCTGACCACGAGACTGCAACGACTCGAGTCTGTGGCCATGGAGAGGGATGACCAACTGACCGTGTCTGAGATCAAGGTGCAGGAACTTCAAGAACAGGTATGCTCAGCACAAGTTTAGTCATTTGTCATATGCCTACACACTACATTGTACAGATTTTCTGTATTCAAAACGGATTCTTTGAATTCTGGGAGGAATATGACTGCATTCTGTTTTTGTACAGATCTGTGTCAAATGTAAAAATCATGACAAAGTGTACATCTTGTTGTGTTCATCACGCAAATGTAAATGACACACTTATAGCATTTTGAGACCAATTAAATACTTTTTATGCTAGGTAGATATCCAGCATATGTTATGTATGTTTAATAGCCTGGCAGATGGTGCCAATCAATTGAAATAAGACTGCTACAGGCCAGTTAACCAATGAAAAACATAATACGGGTTTGTGTAGAATTTCAAGTAAAAATATTCTACCATGAAATTGTGACATGTGAAGGTACACTTTCAACCAGAAGTATGCTGGTCTAGTTACCAGTAGTTTTTAAACAATAGCTGTTTATTTGTGGGGCAATGTAGCATAGTGCATAGAGCATCGATTCCGGGTTCGAATCCTCTTGCAGCTCTATTGAACTTTGGGCTACTTCTTTACTCCATGTTACTCCTGTTCACTCAGTCATTTGATTGAGTAACTGGCTATAGATAGTGGTTGATATTTGTGTATGAATAGTCTTTCTGCAGTAATTGTGGCATGGCTGAATGCTTCAAAAAAAGTTTAAATGGTATTCCTTTGAATAGGTCTGCCAGGGAGTAAAGTGTAAAGTGCTTTGAGCAGTCCTAAGGACTGGATACTGCACTATATAAGAATTTACTGTATAATGAATTAATTAACTGTTTAATTATATCTTTGATGTACATTTTGTGCAGGTCGAGCAATACCGAGCAGACATGACTTCCATGACTGAGCAACTGACAACGGAACGAGACACTTTGCTGGAAGGTCAACGCCAGGAGGTGCTGCGGTTGCAACAAGAAGCAGCGGATCGTAACAGTCATCTCGATGAGACCGTGTCTGCCATGAAGGCTCGTATCATTGTCATCTCTCCAGAGATGGAGCAACTGAGACGACAATATCTCACACTGAAGACATACTGCCATCAGCTGCCTACGGTCATTCGCTGTGCAGTTGAACAGACGACAAAACAGGTGGGAATTGATCTGTATCAATAGGAATTGTACGTTGCCTTGTTTTCAATGTCATTACACACGCATGCAATACACTATTGAATACATGCTTGCAGTGATGAGTTTGTAATCAGATATGTATAATTACCATTTAACAATTTTGTTGATAGTGTAATGCACATCGCATGAAAGTAACCTTTTGAGGAAGTCGCAGATGACCATTTAAATAAGTTGTGAGTTTCGGGTAGTGTAGTTCAAATAATCGGATTCTGCCTGTAGCCATATCCAATTATTTGCGCTACTCCACCATCGTCTCATACGATTATGACTGAACAAAATTTGCAAAGGTACAATATGATATGATTATGTCTCGAAACAACACAAATAAGTTTATGCTACGTATGACGCAACATTTTTTTTTTTAAAAGAACATTCCTTCCTCATATAATGATCATTGCTGAATATTGGTAGTCCAGAAAGAAAAAAAAGAAAAGGCAAAGTATTAAGACTGTACTGCTTCCTTGCCGTCAGATTGTGGCAGCGCTCTCAGAGGTCAGTCAGTTGAACCAGGAGCTTGTACAGAAGTATCGCAAGGAGATGCAGCTTCGCAAACGCTACCTCAACGAACTCATCGAACTCAAAGGTACATCGTACATACACACTCCCAGGTGTATAGATGTTGGAGTTGTCTTGCTTCCACACGTGGAGCGCAGTGATGTAGTGGCTAGAGCTTCGAACTCTCGACCGAGAGAACCCATGTTCGAATCCTGTGCTGTAGTGTCGAACCTTGGGCAAGTTCGTTCACTCTACGTTGCTCCAGTTCACTCAGCTGTATGAATGAGTACCTAGCTATAGACAGCGGTAGTTATTTATGTACGAATAATCTTCGCACATTAATTGCAGCATGGCTGGATGCTTCCCAAGAGAAGTCGAAATGGTGTTCAATTGAACAAGTCTGTCAGGGAGTAATGTAAAGCGCTTTGAGCAGTCCTTCTCCCAGTGCCAGTGTGTGCAGTCATGTGTCAACTGCCCTGAATAAAGGCAAAATGGCACAACGTTTACAATTTGCATCAGATCAAATAGCTTAGTGTCACTCTTTTCGTCTAAACAGGCCAGGCCATGTAAATAGATCACTGACGGACGAACATGACATAAATTGTTAATACTAATAAGATACTTTCTTTTGTACAGGATGACTTTGAACATTTATCACTGTTATTGTTATTAATATTATTACAGTCATAATCACAATCATTATTATAATCGTGTTGACAGACAAACACTGACCAGTTTATTGACATTTAGCTGATTTTATGTTATCTGATACACAAACTGGTTTCAGTCTACGCTGCATTGTCAAGGTGGAATTGTATTCTGTTCTGCTTCTATTTTATTTGCATATGATTTATGCAATTCAGAAATATCCTTTCTCTATTGAGAGGAATAACTATCTTGGCCCCAAAGTATAGTCATGAATACAAAATTGTAGTTGGAACAAATACGTCATATGGAGATTATTGCAGGTAACATCCGCGTGTTTTGTCGAATCCGACCAAAGATTTCCGAAGACATGAACGGACCTAACGCGGAGATAGTCGTGTCATGTGACCAGGCAGACGACGCCATCGTACATGTATCCAACAAGGGTCGACTGAACACGTTTGAACTGGACAGAGTGTTCCAGCCAGAAGCCACACAGAAGGAGGTGGGTGTACAATGGAGACGAGCGCTATACAGTGCGCCATTAAAAGGGACCAATGCACCACCACGTAGTGAGGGGCGTAATGCCAGCAGGCGGCAGCACTCAAAGGGCTTGGATGATCGAGGCTACATGTCATGGCGTTCGAATTGATTTCAGTCGTTCACGGATTTCACGTGTACAAACAGTGTTGGGACCCTAAAATCGAAATGTATAGGAATTTCACGGGAAGGTATGACTTTGAATAATGGGGTGCTCCTTTATTAGAGCGTGCGCCATTATTAGAATGAACACGGTAACTAGGAATCAAGAATATCTTCTTAAGCTATGTGTGTTACAGTGTAGCTCTCAGAAATATTAAGTCTACTTCAGTGCACACGCACACACGCACGCATGCACACAGGATCAAAGGTGTCTAGACCAACAACGTTCCACTGTACATATTATTTCAGGTGTAAACTTTCCGTTATGATATTTAATGAAGCTGGTCATGTTTCATAACACACTGTCTTGAGCCACATACAACAGAGGACATGCTCTATACCTATATTTGTCTGATGTTTTCAGGTATTCAGCGAGGTTCATTCGTTGGTGTTGTCCTGTCTGGATGGCTACAATGTGTGTATATTCGCCTACGGACAGACAGGCTCAGGCAAGACGTACACTATGGAGGTGAGGTGTCAATATGTTATGTTCTCTGTTGCTTGTACACACAAGTTAAATATCATTGTTGAAACATATAAGACACATTGGCTAAGTTCTAGAATCTCCTTAAAAACTCTATTGAAGCTTGCTTACTTCGACTGAGAAACTGTGAATTAGGACACTTTAATGAATAATGAATCAATAGTTTAGTTAGTTTATCTATATATATATATGTAGTTGCTCTTTTTCTTCCTTTTGTCTGGGGTGATGCTGGCCTCAATATATATATATATATAAATCTAATATTAAGTTTCAATATTACAACACCTATTCTTATGATTGTATGTATGTTTTATAATGTGTGTATGACTGGTGCTTTATATATAACACACTGTACATGTTATTAATAATAACATATATTGTGAGCATAATTTTAAAAAGTTATTATTTTTTATTGCACGTACTGAGAGCCACACTTTATACTGCATCTATTGTTAGCCCTGGTCGAATGTTGATTACAGGGCACGGTGCGAGATCCCGGGATCAACCAGCGGGCTCTACAGGAGCTCTTCCTGCAGATCGAGGAGAGGTCCGCTGACTGGACGTACACCATCTCAGTGAGTGTCCTCGAGATCTACAACGAGACAATCAGGTGAGTCCTACGTTGTCTTTGGGCAGAATTACATTAAAAGTGAGTCCTGGCATTGTACTAGCTATCATCATTCTATAGATAGTTTGGGCAGAATAACATTAATGGTGAGCCCTGGCGTTGTCACTAGATTGTCATTGATCATTCTATTGACAGTTTTGGCAGAATAACATTAACAGTGTGTCCTGGCATTGTTACTAGCTGTCATCATTCTATAGACTGTTTGGTCAGAATAATATTAACAGTGAGCCCTGACATTGTCACTAACTGTCATCATTCGATAGACTGTTTGGTCAGAATAATATTAACAGTGAGCCCTGACATTGTCACTAACTGTCATCATTCGATAGATTTTTTTGGTCAGAATAATATTAACAGTGAGCCCTGACATTGTCACTAACTGTCATCATTCGATAGACTGTTTGGTCAGAATAATATTAACAGTGAGCCCTGACATTGTCACTAACTGTCATCATTCGATAGACTGTTTGGTCAGAATAATATTAACAGTGAGCCCTGACATTGTCACTAACTGTCATCATTCGATAGACTGTTTGGTCAGAATAATATTAACAGTGAGCCCTGACATTGTCACTAACTGTCATCATTCGATAGACTGTTTGGTCAGAATAATATTAACAGTGAGCCCTGACATTGTCACTAGCTTCATTCATCATTCTGTTGACAGTTTGGGCAGAATACCACTTGGTCTCAACTGTCTTATCTTAAGCTGTTAGGTTTTACTTTGATTTGCGATTTTCTCATAGAAATAGGGCAATCTGCTCTCAGATCGGGGAAAAACTGCAGGGAGGTAAGGATTTGGGCTCAGGATAAGACATTTAGAAATTATAATATATGCTCATGATAGAAACAATTTTCAGTTTGGACCGTAAGATATTCTTTTTCGATTAAAAAAAACATGGTGTGAAAGCACCGATTTCGAGTTCTTTGCATACCCAATTTAGATGTATTTATCTTCATCATTAGTCGGCCGAAGCAAGAGAACAGATGAGCCATTTCAATATGAGTTGATCTTTCATCAGAGATGTAAGATCTGTCTTTTCAACATAAATGTTTTCACAGATCAGCTTGGTATGTTTGCTTTTGTTTCCCTCTGTTTTTCTTGTCAGCTTCTTATGTATTCATATAGCCGTACTAAAAGAAGAAAATATTACTGCATGAATATGGTTAATAACTACTTATTTTAATATCATTCCTTGTTTATTAATTCTAAGAAATAAAAATGTGTCTCCAATCAAACGTCGCAATTTTGGCAAGCACCAAAGTGATCTAGTGAAAAACGACTGACCTCCTGCGACTATGAATGAGACTTGTGTGATGCAGGGACCTGCTGAGTGCCCATGAAAGTGTCCTCGAAGTAAAGATGTCACCAGAGGGTGGTCTGCATGTCCCCGGTCTCGCCTCGTTCAATGTTCACAATGTCGATGACGTCAATGAGGTACGGTTGTGTGTCTCCGAGAGTCTTGGTGTGTTTCTGTTCACTGTATTTTGTGTCATCTGCTAGGTATTCATTTTCTCATCAGTCAGGTGTCCAGTGGTGCTCAGAGTGTCAGGTATGTCATTTGCTAAGTGTTCTGGATGTCATGTATGTCATCTACAAAGTATTTTGAATGTCGTGTGTGTGTCATCTGTGAAGTTTTCTTAATGTCATATTTATGTAATTTATGGAGTATTTGAATGTCACATTTGTCATCATCCAGGTGTTCTGTGTCTTCTTCAAGTAATGCCCACAATCAAATTTGATTATTCTGGCATTGGGAGTTTAGAGATGAGATCCCAGCTCAGTGAGTTTACAAAAGGTTTATCCATTTCCCTGTGTGGGGTCTTTTACTTCCCCTGGCATAGACTCCAGATAGAAGGGACCAACTACTTCCGAAAAACACAGGAAACGTAGGTTGAATGAAATCGCCCAAGTTTCAACACAACGGCCGAATCAGTACCAAACTACCGCCAGGCTGCACCATGGTTCGAAATCCGATTCCTCTGAACCACAGTCCAGCACACTAACCGCTCGACCACTGCATCCCACAATGTGTCACATGTGTGTCACCTACCAAGCGTTCTGTATGCAGTCAGAAACATGTCTTAAAAGTCAAGTGTTACGTGTCTTACCTGTGGTGTTGCGTATGTCATACCGTCATTTGTATGTCACATGCTGGCTGCAGGTGTTCAGCGTGGGACAAGAGAACCGCGCAACTGCAGCAACAAACATGAACGAGCACTCGTCACGGTCACATGCTCTCATGTGTGTGTCCGTCATCGGGACCAACAAAACGACCGGAGCCAAATCATTAGGTAAGTCTGAGTAATTTAGCATTTTCACATTTAACCATGTGTATTGAAAATGTTCATTATCTATGAGTTTTTAATGTATGGACAATTCTGATGTTACTTACAGGCTGTATATCCGAGGTACATAAAACAGTGCACGTCCCAGAACAGGGGATTTGAAAGTTGTTTATTTAAAGTGGATGTTCCTTACATTGAGTGTTTATAGCAAGCTTTGTGTACTTGTTTGATACGTGGGGAGCGGTGGTTGCGCGGTAGAGCGCTGGACTGTCAATCAATGGGATGGTGGTTCGATTCCCCAACCGCTGTTTTGAAACTTAGGCAATTTCGTTTACCTCACATTGTCTGTGTCTTTCGGAAGAGACACTAAAAGCTGTTGGTCCCTTTTTTCTGGTGTCTGTGCCAGGGGAAGTAAAAGATCCCACACAGGGGGTAAATGTGTAACCTGTCGTTGACTCACAGAGTGGTGGTCTCTATCTCTAACGAACTGGATCTTGCTCCCAGCGGCTGGAGTTGCTTCCTGCTCGGATGCCGAGCAGGCAGTGTATACAGTATAGACACTCTAACAAGAGCATACAGCTAGCAAGCGCAGACACATTGTTTGCTGTATTTATGCCTATTTTGCCTCACTCCCCCATCCTATGCCTAGATCCCATATTTCCTGTGTGTCTCCTAGGGAAGCTGAACTTGGTAGACCTGGCGGGTTCGGAGCGTGTGAGTAAGTCGGGAGCAGACGGAACCCGACTGAAGGAGGCACAGAGCATCAACAAGTCACTGTCAAGCATTGGGGATGTCATACATGCACTTCGCTCCAAACAGCCGCATGTTCCGTACCGTAACTCGAAGCTGACGTACCTGCTTCAAGACTCCCTAGGTGAGTCTCGCTCGGTGCCATCGAACTCACATTTATTTACAAAAGATGCCTTTTATAGTCTCAGGAATTTTTTTACTTTGTAAAACAAAGTGCGATATTAAAGAATATTTTGCAGTTGTAGTTTTTGTTATTAAACAAATGTTTAATTGTTATTCAGATAATTCCAGTGCAGTCAGTTGACACAAATGTAATACTCTAGATCATGTAACACTCATGTGCTAATAAATTGTTCTTCTTGTTGTATTGAGTTATTTTGTCCACCAGGTGGCGACAGCAAGACGTTGATGATTGTACAGGTGGCGCCGGTGGAGAAGAACGTGTCAGAAACGTTGACGAGCCTCAACTTCGCAAAGCGTGTTCGCACGGTTGAGTTGGGCGCGGCCTCAAAGAAAACGGAAACAACAGAAGTATGTAACACTATGATGTTTTAACATGGCCAAACTACTAGCAATTGTCACTTTTGTTGTAGCTAGCCAAAAGCCCCAAAATACAGTAATATGCTGACTAGATGTATACAAGTAGTGCTGACATAACATGTAATGCTGACTAGAGGTGTAGTAGTGTGGCATAGACGTGTAGCAACTAGCAATGCTGACTGAAAATGAATCAGTAATGCTGGTTGAATGTCCGGTAGTACTGACTAGATTTGTAATGCCAACTGAAGGTGTAGTAATGCTGATAGAAAGTGTGGTAATGCAGACTAGGCTTGTAGTAATGCCAACTGAAAGTGTAGTAGTTCCAACTGAAAGGGTAGTAATGCAGACTAGACTTGTAGTAATGGCGACTGAAACTGTAGTAATTCCTACTGAAAGGATAGTAATGCAGGCTAGACTTGTAATTGGCTGAAAATGTAGTAGTTCCAATGGAAAGATTAGTAATGCAGACTAGACTGGAGTAATACAGACTGTAGGTAGTGCTGGTTGAAAGTGTAGTAGTGCTGACTGAAAGTGTAGACGTGCTAACTAGAAGTCTTGTAGTGCTGCCTAGACATGCAGTGATGCTCAGTGAGGTGCTATTTGCTTGCAGCAGGAGCATGGTAGTCGTCTCCTGACCCCCAACAGACCAACCAGTCGTTCCACAACACCTTCACGTCTTCACAAGCGCAAGTAAAATTCATCCCGGTCATGCATGGCCGATCACAACACCTTCATGTCTCCACAAGCGCATGACCAGTGGCAACAATGCCATCACATTTCTACTAGAGCAAGTAGAAATTTCATCCTGGTCACTTGTGGACAATCACAACACTGCCACATCCCTACAAGTGCGAGAAGATGTCTCATCCCGGTCACACGTGGCCGATTTCAACACTGTCATGTTTCTACAAGCGCAGATTGACATCTCATCCTGTTCAAGGATGTCACTGGACATTAAACAATTCCAGTCACTGTGATTGGAAATATCAGTGTTATAATTAACTGTGATCATCATTTGTCAATGTCACTGTGATCAGCAAGACTGATCCTACATTTTAGGATTTTTGTCCATGTCACATTTCATCCCATCAAGTGGAACTAAAGTTTGAAACAGAGTTGACGGGATATTTCTAGTACCTGGCAATGTTACGTGTCCCTGTTGGCAATTCTTGGGTGACTTTAGCAGGGAAATGGCAACTGTAGAGACACTCATCTGCTACCATCCAACGACGGATGATAGGAATGCCATCTATACAGCTGTTAAGGCACTGTGGCTGCTAACTCTGCTTGTACATCACACGTGCCATACACTGTCAATAATGTTTCTCCCATATGTTCTAATACTCTACTTCACCCAGCTGTTGACATTCTGGGTAGTGGTAATAAGATCATAGGAAAAGTTTTTTCTAAATATGACCCATAGTTGTAAGTTGTTAACCATCTCGTGATTATAAATTAATTCTTGACTTTCCTTGAACGAAAGCTGCTGCTTGCGATTACTTCTCTCCAGTCAGATTCTTGTTATAATTAGCTGCTTTCCCACTATTCTGCAAAACATCCCAATTTTGCTGTTTATTTCACTGTAATAACCTGTCTTTAAAAACATTTTCTAAATAGAAATGTTAATGGATTTTTTTTATATTAGATAACATTAGAAACATTTCATATCTGACAGATTATACAAGGGTGGTGCCTTATAAGCTTCTTTTCTTACACTGATGTTTTACAATGATCGTTGTAGTTTTGTTTCTTGGCTTTAAGGATACTACTTAAGATTAGTATTAATTTGGCCACTAATGTTAATTTTACGAGATGTTACACAGTTTAGATGGCGATATTATAATTTCAGACTCATGGTGCTGATTGCTGAATAATTTCATAAGACTAAAGTGCATTGCTATCATATCATTCAGAAAGCCAACTGTATAACATTGTACTGTGTATTAATAATTAAATACATGAATATTGTGACTTATTTAATGTTTGTTTGTTCAACACAAGCAATATCATAATAAATGACAATTCTGTACAATGGAGCCAAAGAGATGGACACAAAATTGCCTGATTAAACTTTTAAAGGGGTGGTCTGACTAGAGGCTGATTAGATATACCGTTGTGCAATTCACATATTTGTGTACATACATATATATATACATGTGTATAATCTTCAAAGCTGGTCAATGTTGTTATCATTATAAACTTTATTCTATAGTATTAAACAAATTATTATCAACAAAGATCTGTAAAAACTGATATTTCTTTTTATGTGAACTGTGGCCAATGACAAGAGAACTTTTTGAGTTGGTCGTTTTAGAGAGTTATAATTAACTGCAGTGCCGAGTAGAATGGTGGTTGCCTTATAGAATTAGTTCCACAAAACTACACCTGTCAGACTTTCCAAGATTTACCTGGTTACCATAGTTGATTATTTAATCTCTGACCTTTTCGCATAGACTGAATACACTGCAAATTTGGTCAAGTTAGGACAAGTAGTTTTTAAGATACGACAGTTAATTAAAATGTGTTTCACAAGGAGCCTGTGTCCTTAATCCGGGTTTTGTGATCAACTTGTATTGCAAAATACACTCTCAATGACGTCTCTGGCTCTCTGGTCATTGCTATAATAAAAACAAAACAAAAACAGATTGTTCCGAAAGAAATGTGTAAATCTATGTCTCAAGCTATGATCCAACTACATTGACAAAGCGTGTTGCGTTCTCTTGTAAACTTGCTGCAGAAATAACTGGATCCAGTAGGCGAGTCTAGGGGGGCACAAAAACCTGCACTGGTGGCAAAACTAAATAGTGTAGTAGAAATGTGGTCACTGCTGTCCCACCGTAAGTAACTTGAGCTGCTATCACGTCATGGTTGGACTGGTGACATCGGAAGATGGGGCTGTCGACAAATTTTTGTCGCCGCACAGCCGTTCAGTTTCACTTTCCTCTCGCTGTCTTTTATCTCGGCTCAACTGGTTACACTGGAAGACAAAGGGGGGGGGGGGGGGGGGGTGCTGTTCAAATTTTTTTTCGTCCTCGTAACTTCAGCATTATAACCTGAACGGGGGCACATTTCAAAGGATCTGGGGGCAGGGTCGTGTGGGCCCATTATAAAAGGTCTGCGGGCATGCAAGATAATCCTCATGTGCAAGTCTAGCAGTCCTGGTGATCTCAAAGTGACAACGACTGTTTCTACAAGTAAAGACAAGAATGGCTGCATTCTGTAGTTCAACTGAGCACCACTTGGGCAGGCTGGCCGTTAACTTGCGGCTTCAGTCCGTGAACTAGGTCATACTCTCGACGCAGAAACGCAAAGATTAAATCCGTCAAAAGGAGTATCTGCAATAAAGAAGACAGCACTGATCAAAATGTGTGCATTCCATTGGGATTACTGTACAAATAATAATTGTGAACATTTTGTTTGTGAGCATTTAACTTGCAATTGTTAGTTTTGGTTGCTTTTTCAAAAAACAAGCTTCCTTTCTATCTATGATTCCCAGTTACAAACTAATTCAACAATTTCATGGATGTTATAACACTACCAAATCGATGCAACAGACTTTCTTGTTATACAGATGCAGTCCAATCAAATAAAAATATCTTCTGGCCAAGAAATTACTTAAAATTAAAGGCATAAAACTAGAGTAAATAACCTCGTCTTAACCAACCTGGGCTGTAGCATAGACGAGCGTGATTGCGAAGTAGAAATTGGCATTGGCGCTGCCTGCGTATATCCACAGATACCACTGTACGGGTGCCAAGACAGAACACACAACGAACATGCACGCTATGATGAAGCTGTTTCGCATATCTGCAACGTAGAACCGACAGTGTCAGGTAAAATTAACAATCATCAGTTTTCACCACAGCAGGTTATGTTAGGTTATGCTGCATGATTTTTTTGTTAGTAATTGTTACATTAAATGTCCTTCCTTGACTAAATTTTTGGGGGGTTCATAATTTGAGACTCAGTTTGGAGGACATTGCATTGACATGCACAATTCAATTCGTATGGATAACAAAAACTAACTAATTGCTTGCCTAAATTGGTAGTCTGGTTTTTAAAACCTGAAACTGTGTATTTGTGAAGATTGATAAAGTACCAGCTTAGACCCACTCATGGCACAACAAACCAATGACACAAACAGTTACCACAACAGTGGAGTCATCTTGATATCTGACTACCAGTCAATTATCTCAGGAAGGAGAAAGGCCCTCTAGACACGCATAGCATATTAGAAACATCTACGTCAATAACACTAAATAGCTTTCAATGTTTTGGAAATACACTACCAATTGGTAGCTAGGAGGACAATGGTCACTGGAGGTGAGTGAATATAGGAGAGGTCCTCGGCACCTAGGAGGAGATGAACTTACACTGCCTCCCAGAATTAACGTATAGATATTGTACTCACAGGAGAATGTGTGTGTCCATAGCGGTAGTAGAGCCATGTAGAGGGAGGCGTCCGCATATGACGGATACGACTTGAAGATAGCCATGATGGTTATTAATGTGAACATCAGAAACACTGGATGCTCCCTGGAAACAAAACATCAACACTGGAAGCTAAATGAATCCTCGGAAAGAGTTGACATAACACAATCAAATACAAAACAACAGGTTATTAAGATAATAAATAAATAAAAACACAATGCTTTATAAAGCGCAATTTAAATATATGTACAATTGAAGATAGAATATAAAAACTATAGTATAATAATTACAACATTACGGGAAATGTTAAATAAAATATATAAAAAATATAATGATAAAATAAAACTATTACTTGAATTCAAAACTATCGAGATCTTCAGTCCATAGATTCAAAAAGAAATGATCGATAAAATGAGCCTGCCATGTGTAGATGAACTTACCTGAGTTTGATGGAGAGTGGTACTGTGTAGATGAATACGTTGATCTGAAAGACGCACAGGAAGAAAAGGCGGAAATGTTCAAACATTTCCGTGAAGAAATACCAGAAAACGCCGATGTTTGGCGTCAAATCAGGAACCGACAATCTGAAACACAAGCAGTTAAATCATGCTAACCTCGTACATTAAAATGCATTTAACAAGATCTAGTCAGATTTGAACCGAGTGGCCACAATAAAATGTACTTACTAGAGCCAGCACATTTTTATATCAAAATATTCTATACAACCAAAATAGGTCGAGGACCCAACTTCTAAAAGACGTATCATACGTGTCTTTTAGATATAATTTGGTAAACAATTAAGTTGTTTTATTGAGATGTATATTATATATATATATATATATACACACACATACATATATACACACACATACATATATATATATATATACACACACATACATATATATATATATACACACACATACATACATATATATATATTCTAGCAAAATCATACATCAATAATTGTTTGTATCAGATTTCAAATTAAACACTAAACTTAACTGTTACAATGTTAATATTTCCGAAACCATGACAACCACTACATAAACAAACATACAAAAGAATCAACGTGCATATTTCCTACTGATTTAGCACCAGGTGTGAAAGACGAAGCTTCACATTGATGCATCACTCCCCAGGCCCTTAACCAGAAATTATTTGTTGCCAGTCTTGAATTAATCAAAGTGTGCCTTTAGCAAACGAACAGCTTGTGTGGAAGCCATTCACATCAATCACAGCCATTATTGATCAATTTAATTTTCTTCAATGACAAACCAGTGTCATCTGAGCCATTTATTTAATTAATACTGGTCCATTTTATTTAATTACCTGTTGTGCCAATGATAGTCATTAATGTGGGCCCCTACACATGGAACTATTAGTTAATCTGGTGGCCAGCTGGTCCCCCCTAAATTCTACCAGTTGTAATTACCCGTCATGGCCAATCACGTGAGAGTCTTGAATATGGGCAGACGGGTCTCTGGCTAAGCCCCTGCCAGGCCCTACAGATACTTACATGAATCCATAAGTGGAACTGATGAAGTCCCAGGAGCCTTCGAGACAATAAGAATAGTAGAGCAGGAACGCGAGAGCTGAGAAAGAACAGAGCAGTGTCTGCATGATAGATCCATAGGCGAGGGACGAAGTCCAGGTCTTCTGGGGTGCTTCTTGCTGCAAACACACACACAGACAAGATTAACAAGACTGCCACCCAAAGAAACAAGTTCCGTAATTATGATATAAATTTCTATTATATCATTATAAGTGGATAAAGCAATCATTTGCTTGATATGGGGTCAATTCCATTTTTGAATTTCCAATTCTTGTAAATTTCTTAAATCAATTATGATTCTACCCTGCAAAAATCAATTCCAATTGATCAATTACACTTAAAATCTTAAAGAAATATTCAATTCCAATTTGCTTTAACAGAGTTTTATTTGTACTTAACACATATAAACCCACTATATTCTGTTATTAATGCTACTGTATGGTCTCTATTCTACTGGAGGGAAAAGAACATATTTAAAGAAAATATTAAGTCATTACTTAGAAATCAATACCTCTAAGTTATGGACACAATACACACAGAGATATAACACAGCTTTAAACACAATATATCTTCCTGTATCATTGTTTGTGTTTATCTGCAAAACACATTATATGACTTAATTTCTGTGTTTGGAGATAAATTATACCTTCTGTTACACATTGCCCATTACATGACCTGCCTAGGAGGTGCAGTGCAAGCCTGATGTTTGCCACTGCGGTTGTTGACAGTTGTAACACACTCATTCATTAGAAAATGCATTTAGTTTAATGAGCAGGTTGTCTATTTCTACTAATTTCATTGTACAATGTATGTACTCTTAACAGTGATGTGTATACCACTTCTGCATTACACAGAACATGGATAGGTACATTATGTAATATTTTATAATTGTGCTTAACTTATTATAGGGTATCCCTATTATAACTTTGCATATGTTTAATTTACTTTACTACGGACTTAATGTATACTGTTATGTACCTTGATGTCTGAAATAAATGTTTATCATTATTATTGTTAAGCAATAGATAAAACCATTACTTCATCAGATAATAATGTGCCGCAGGTCATGTTTTGTAGCAAAACACTTGGTGTCAGCACAAAACCACCCTTAATTCAACCCCTGTGATTTTGACGAATAAATTTTGCAGATAAATGCTTCAAATCATCATTGTCATACTAAGAAATAAGTTATACGTTTATTACGATGGAGACATTTCAACTACGACACCTAACTTTTGTTTGTCTTAAATAACACTGCTCACTTGAAAAGGTTACAATAAGAGCCACTCACCCGGGCTATGAAGATGGCTGTCGGTATCACAAGCATGATGGGATACATAGAAATGTACGACGCCACCGCTAGGCTGAGACAGGCCTTCGATCGCTTGCCTGGAAAGGGAAATCAATTAAGCCACATTACAACTGCACAACCAATTTAAAAACCACCTAATTATAACCTATGGCAGTATGGCACTGGTAACAGCTTAAATATTATTAGCTACACGCACGCACGCACGCACACACACACACTCAGTGGTCTTTACATCTGACTAGTTTTGTGAACAACACAAAGTTCAATCATGGTGACTTATTCTTATATGTATCATGTTTATAAATTTTAACAACATTAGAAAATCATTATCATGGTTAAGAAATTATAATTTTCCATGTAAATATATCATGCTCAAGTGTTAGATATCTATTATAAGAAGCCCAATAAACACTCGGCACATCCACAAATTGTAAGTCAAATCACAGATAACTCTTCACTACAAAATTATTCTGATTGCACCATCCATAGTTTTCTAGTCATTCGTGCTGTGTGAAAGAGGAGAAACATTCTCCAGAGACACCAAGGATATGGTGCCTCGATTAAATGTGTGAAAAGTTATTTAATGCTTAACTTGGTACTTACTGAAAAAGTCGTTCTGAGAAACCATGCACTAAAGGATTGAGCAAAATCATGTCTTTGCCTGCCTAATTCAGACGATTAAAAGTTAAAATCCCCAAATCAACCAGAAGACCTTTCAGTTTCATTTTAGGTCCATGTCTAACAATGACTGTTGGAGCAGTGGAACTAACTTCATGACAACGGGACACAACATGTGAGGCTCTGTCTGACAGACACCAAAGCTGACTTGCTGCCAACCTTTGAGTGTGTACAAGATAGTGAGTGCTATGGCGAGGTTGTTGAAGACAGCCGTGGACTTGGCGAGACAAGTGATGACACTGTACGGATTGAAGAGGTATCTGCAAACACATCGTCCAATCATAAACACCAGCCATCTCCAGTGTGCAATGGTGAATGCAGGTATTTCATTAGTTTTTTATTATTTGTCGAGAACAATAAACTGGATATGAAAGATGAGATTATAATCTATGCATTTCTGCCAAAATCTAAAAGTTTATGGGACCTGACATAAACAGATATTTTTGGCTCATGAGCAGAATAGGTCTGTTTGATATAATACTCGGTTCACTGTGACAGGCCACATGTGACAGGCCACATGTGCCAGGCCACACATGTGACAGGCCACACGTGCGACATGCCACACATGCGACAGGCCACACGTGTGATAGGCCACATGTGTGACAGGCCACATGTGTGTCAGGCCACACATGTGATAGGCCACAATGGTTTGGACCATGAGATACATTTCATCAAAATGAGGAAAAGCCAGAATACCTTAAACAAGATGAAAGTACAGATTTTTGTTGTTTGCATTTTTTTGAAAAAACAAACTATTTATTATTGGTCTGAATAATGCAATTTTGAATTAATGTCTTGAAAAACTGTTTCTGGTGTGATTTAAAACATCTATATTTAACTTTGATGTTGTTCATTCATCTCATTGAATTTTTTTTAATGCTAATTACTCGACACCACCAAAATGTACATGGAGGTCTGAACTGTCAAATATTTACCGATATGATATATATATATACGAAATAAACAATGTTATGGCTAGGCATTTTTCCACAAATAAGGCAGAAAGTGATATTTTGGTCATATCTGTTTGTGTATGTTGTTATGTGACTCCAGCTGAAAGTTCCCGACATTGTACATTGATTGCGGTGAAGTACGCACATGGCAACAACTTGTAGCCGTGTGTATCGCAGGTCGTTCGTCTTCAAAAGGATCTTCTGCGCATCGATTGCAAACGTCTTCACATTCTGTTTCTGCTCCAGCAACTGTCCCAACAAAGACATTCTTATACGCAAGGAAAATCAAAAATTTTATTTTCTACAATTTGTTATTAACCTGGAGGCTGTTTGTGAAATGATGTCATGATTTAATATACTGGTATTCAGAATTCTGGTAACATCCATTTTCAGTCTAATAAGAATATAAATTGTTACTAAAGACGGCACAGAACAGATTTATCATTAACCACATAGGTACATATAAATTGTACTACTGAGGTGATAACAACTGGCTGAAAATAAAACTAGAAATAAAATAATGGAAATAAACTAACTAGGGCAGTGTAATCTTAGTGCTTTTGAAGGAAACAATTCTTTCTTGGGGTATTACTTATTAAAAACTAGGCACACATAACTAAATGTTATAACAACAAACCATCAAAAGCATCCGCGGCATACACTTACAAGATGTCGGCTGCAGTGTTTGGCAATTCTCTCAAGGACAATCGCTGTTGCAAAGTCGGTGAACTGCAGAAAAAAGCATGCCTTCTGATACCTTCTCAAATAAGTGTTAGTATACAACAACAAACTAAAAACGTTTGTTATCACAATTTACTCTTAAAATGCCTACGTTGTTTAAGTTCTCTGAAAATAGAAGATGTAGGAAGTACACGAGAATTACTAGTAAACATCTAAGTAGTTATGATAAATATAGTAGTTCTTTTCGACTGTTGAAATTTTAAGAAGACATGAAGTTATTTCATAGCGTGAAACTTTAGATGGGATCCCGTGCATGAAAATTAATAGCAAAATGAGGAAAAGAATCAGACACACAGTAAATTAACTAATTACTCATTTATAAAAAGAGGAACAACTCATTCAGTGAAATGTACCCACCACAAACACAACATATATCGCAGGCCCCCACAAACTGTTGATGTAGTGGAGAAATCTTAACATCAGAGGCATCTGCAAAGGAGCATCACAGTTTAGGAGAACAATCATATTTTGATTTCTGAGTGTTGTAAAAGTTGGCTGATGCATGACAGTTAGGATGTGGTACAATCATGAGAGTTAGGATGTGGTACAATCATGACAGTTAGGATGTGGTACTATCATGAGAGTTAGGATGTGGTACAATCATGAGAGTTAGGATGTGGTACAATCATGACAGTTAGGATGTGGTACAATCATGACAGTTAGGATGTGCTACAATCGTGACAGTTAGAATGTGCTACAATCATGACAGTTAGGATGTGGTACAATTATGACTATCATCAGAAATGAATGATAAGTAACTAAGGATTTAAACTGTTCCAAATTATCAAAATTAATCATACAATTTATTATACAGGCCTGTTGCGGTTTTTTTGTAGGTGCATTTTTTGGCCTGGGATTGCACATTTCCAACAAACATCCATCATTTCAGTGTGAGCAGGGTAATGTTTGGAGGGTTCCATCATCGAAGGGGGTAGTTTTGAATATTTTAGCCATCTGGGCGGTGCACACCTATCACACCCCCAGCCTACTAGCTTGTTATAATCAAAGTCATAGTCATTGTTAATTAATTCCAAATGTAAAATGCATATGATTATATCATAGCAAAAATATTACAGCAAAGGAGTGTGTACAATAAGTGTGGTTTCTTAATTAGTATTATTTTATGTTTCTTAACTAATTTATCATAATGAAAATTATTTTCAATTTACATTGTAATCGAGATGTTATTTCACCTTGCTCAGATGTGCTGTGTGTATTGTGACTCGTACAACACAGTAGAAGCTTACCTCATGGAATATGTCGCCCGAGTATGGAGATACACCAGCTTTGTATAGTGCTAAACCTTCTGTCACTGAAACAACAAGATGATTCACCAGTCAGTACAGCTTCCTGAGACAATGTGCACACATTACAAGACCACCTAGAACCAGACCTGGGGTTGATTCCACATCTGCGATTCCAATTCTAACAAACTTTTGTATTCATTTTTTATTATTACACATTACAGGAATATCACCTCCGATTCAACTTTTTATTCTGACTCCAATTCCACCAACTTGTTGATTCTCACTGTGATTCCAACACATTTTAAAATCTGATTCAAGTTCCATTAAATACCAGTATTATCACAAAAGGTATCATTTATCAGGGATAGAACTATCCACTAGTCCGTACACTAGTCAAGATTACGGCGGACTAATAATCCTGCCTACCAACTAGTCCGGCTGTCTAGTAAAAATTAGCGTGTTGCGTACCATTGACAAACTAATTCCAGTGTTTTCATGTCAAGTTCATTGTCAACCAATTCCAAAACAAGTGCAATTCAACTACTTTCACATTAACCGATTCTGTTCCTATTCCGGAATCAGAACTGGTTCACACTTTTTAGAACCACTTTGAAAATTTACAATACTATGTTTCTCTGTATATAAATGTACATTGAATCATTCTGTTAAATTTATCTAGGTTCGTTTTATCTATTAGTTTATTACCTACCATATTTTGGAAAGTGTGTTGGGATTTAGAAACATAGTTTATGGCTCATATAATAAGTTGCTATATTAATTGTATAAATTTGAAATTGTTTGTAATCTTTATCATTTACAGTGTTTATAGGTTCTAAATCTAAATATCAATTTGCATGTAAACTAAACTGGAAGGATAGAGTCAATCACAGCCATAAAGCTTACTGCTAACTAGCTAAATTATATATTGTGTAGTCAGGCATGACTAACAACACCCTACAAGAGGTTAAGAACCCCTAAGTGCTGAGTCTGCTGACTCATTCGAAACATGGGGCAACAACACACGAAATTGAACAACAACTTAGGCAATATGCCAATAACCAATAGGAATAGCCGTCACGTTATGACGACAGGAGTCATAACTAACGCCACGGTCAATTTGAGGTAACCCACTTTGATACCAGTAGGCAGTACAAGAACGGGCCTGGTACGACAACATACATTTAACATCCATTCTAGAACGGAATGAAACAAAAGCCAACTACACAGGAATGAACACGCAGAATTAACGCAAAGCCAAGAACAGCGTAACTAAATCCGGGGGAAGTTTCAGTGCCCGACTCGTAAAAAAACGATGTAATCCAGTCGTATACATCGCGAGGGTACGAGATGGACGACGACGCCCAAGGTAGGCTGATTACCCAGGATATTTAGAAAATAATCACATCAGGAAATATGCGTTGACAAAAAATGTAGAAGAAATATGTACAATATTCTGTAATCACGATTTAAGTCTTACAACAAACAAACAAACAGCAGAGACTAACGTCACTAAATGCAAGTGCGACGAACACGCCAACAATCAAGATCACCTCTTTTCCATGACGTTAATGGTGTTGAAACTTCATTTTTATCACTTAGCCATTCGCCTAAAGTCGATGCATGTAGCCATAATCGTAATATAATGCCTGCCGATACGGTTATCAGCATGGGGTAAGCCATTTTATATAAAAATTGCCTCCACCGCGAGTTCTCTTGCAACGGCCGGAAATGTAAATACCATTCATTTAGAAGTCGCCCTCTGTCGGGCAAATTAGGTCCAAAGCATAACATTATCCGAAAGGTGGGGACACTTGCGCCCCTCCTGTGGCAACGTGGAATGAACGTTTTCCAATCTTCAAAACGGAGCAAGAGGAGCCGAAACCGGGTTCTATTAAGTCATGACACCAGTCAATGAGCCAGCCAACCTGCCAGTCAGTCAACCAATCATTCAGTCATCTATGTCTGTCTGTCTATCTATCTATCTATCAACCAAACAATAAATCATGGATATTGCATATGCGTCAGAAAAGGGGGGCTTGGGTACTCAGTCCCCCAGTAGTTTTGGTGAGGGGGCTGTAGATAGGCTTAAACCACCAATATTTCGAGACAGGAGGTTCGTGTTGCCCCTAAAAGCGTGTGCAGCTGGAGTTTTTGGTGAACCGCAAGGGGCTGGCCGTTGAAGAGTTTTGGTGAGCATCAACCCCTCTCCGAAATTCTCCACGTTCCGACGCCGATGATTTGCATAGCGCTCTTTCCAGCCCCAGCTACTGAAAGGTTCTTTCCAATTGCTCGGTAAAACAAGTTATAGGCCGGGCGTATGCCCTATATAGACACTATTAAAAAGTTACAAATACAAAACTGCGGTATATTTTATAAATATACCGCAGTTTTGTATTTGTAACTTTTTAATAGTGTCTATATGTAAAACTGTATATTAATATAAAAATTAATACATCGATAAAAAACAATATATAAAAAAATTATATAAAGCCAGGATCCACGCAACTGCAACTTACAGTACATGGCGCTGGTAGCAATAGTCTGAATAATGGTATTCACAGACATGTCGATCCTTGTCATTAAGATAAAAATAGCCGTTCTGATAATACCTTTACATGATTTTACGTTTACTGTAGCAAACATGTGGCTGGCGCTACATCTCATAGGCAACTTGTTCAATATTCTATAGGAATTGTTAGTGGTAACAATAAATTGCTGAACATTATTTTTTCTACAATTTACCAACAGAGCACACATAAATATTACCAAAATATATTACTAAAATATGCAGTAAACAGCTTACTCTTTATAGCAGTTGAGCAAAAAAATTTGTTTGGTGTAACACATTACTCAAATAAGCATAAAAGTATTCGGTCTACATGTATATCCATAGATACGATGTCAAGTCATTATTTCTCTCGATTGAGAGTCAGAGACGAGCTGAAAACCGACTTGACAGTGAACATTTATTTTTATATTGTACTTACAGAGCAAGAGCAATGCATTGCCCAGAGTCGCCAGCAGGAACACTGCAGTGGGCTTCAACTGAAACGGCATCTGCTACAGACAATACAAGTGTCTCCAGATGGACGCAAGATTCATGTGCTGGAAACTGTGAAACCGTTCGACGAAGTTTACCCGGGGATCCTCCTCGGGGACGTGTAGGTGACACAGCTTCATGCCGTTTTCTCACGTGATAAACGAAAACACGCACACCAACACACACACCAACACACACACACACACACACACACACACACTTGGTCACAAATATGAAACAACAAATTATAATTATGTACTCTAACTATAAAGCTCGTATTACGACAACAAACGATTTTTACGATCCATAATTATTATTCGTGTCAGTTTGCATTAACATAAAATATGTTTCATTCGCTGTGTGGCGCCACCCTTAGTTTTACAAAATGTTATTACCGTGTTTAGTTCAAACTATAATTACAATACTGACATTTCTCACGTTTCAACAGGTCTATAGCCAAGGACAAAGAAGAGTTGAAGAGAATCGGAGTCACCCATGTTTTGAATGCAGCTCAGGGCAGTAAGTTCAACCAGATCAACACGGACGAAGCATTCTACTCTGACATTTCTGTGACGTTCCTTGGAGTTCGCGCCATCGACACAGCTCGCTTTCAAATGTCGCGATACTTCACCGCGGCTGCCGACTTCATCGAAGACGCCTTGTCTTCCAAAGGTAGGCATATATGTGGAAAATAAATCGCTGTCAACAGATTATTATACTCGCTTTGGGGCCATCAATAATGCCTACGTCTCGCTATCTATTAAGGGGCATGTTGAACCCCCCCCCCCCACCTCCTTGTAGCGCTTCGTAACGCTGACCTGTACACCTCCCATGACATAACGGGAACATACAGGTAACATTATAGGGGATGCGGCAGCTCGGTTGGTAGTCGCATCGGACTGTCGGTCAAGACACCCTGGTTCAAATTCACCTAGTTGCTATGTTTAGCGTTTCCGAAACTTTGGTAATTTCGTTCACATTGCCTGCGTTTTAGGAACAGACACTAACAATAGCACCATTAGTTCCGCCTGTATTTTGTCTACGTGAAGAAAAATAAAAGGTCATATGCAGGTAAATGGAACAAATACGAAAGAACCGACAGAGCCAATGGTCTCGAACTAATTGTAGAAGCCCACGCTGCCGCAGCATTACGTTCTCTAGTAATGAAGTAACAGCCGTGAGCGAGTCGTCTAGTCGTTACCGGCGGTGTTTTATAACCGCATATTATAGTTAGCCATTGGGAGCTCTTCTCGCATTGATATACTCCTTACACTAAGCGAAACATACTTCTGGCACAGCACTCCACCCCACCGTAACGCTTCGTATACCGCCACGAACTAATCGTGGTGTACTTTATGGATGGCCCCTTCGTTGCTGCATATTATGATGATCCAGCCGTGAATACAAGTATTGATCAACATGTCACGGGGAAGCCCGGACCTTCTATTCAGAAGGGCTCAAAGAGATGTCGACATTTCCTGACCATGGTAGTTTAGTTTCAACACGCACGCACCCATTCGCGCACACCAGAACTGTGTGCGTGCGTGCGTGCGTGCGTGCGTGTAACCCCTGTTGTTTGCCCACATGTACAGTGACGTGTGCTGGTTGGTTGCAGGCAAAATCCTAGTGCACTGTCAACAAGGTCTGAGTCGCTCGGCTACCCTCGTCATGGCCTTCCTCATGCTGAAGCAAGGTTCACGTGCCATCGACGCTTGCACGATTCTACGTCAGAGACGATCGGTGATGCCAAACGACGGCTTCCTCGAGCAGCTCGCCGCCCTAGACAGTCAACTGTACTGCCAAGATCAACGCGATTGACCTATCTGATTGATCTGCTCAGATAATGACTGTGTT
>OZ023214.1:41131682-41146682 GCA_963995525.1 Escarpia spicata
ACATTCTTTATTTTGTGAAACTACTTTTTCATGATTTAATTGTCAAGGTGTTGATTATAATTATATTGAAGTATTTAATTACTATGATTAACCAATTGCCTGTACAGTATGAAATAAACTATCTCCAGAGACACTGGTCACGTGTGTTTTGACCAAGCATTGGTCAGCAGCTGTGGGCTAGGCTAACTCAAGTTTCACACAACAAGGAGGAGACATTTATGTTTTGCGAGTGTCAATTTGTTCAATAATACTTTTTACTCACCGCTCCCAACCCTCAACTTGAGTGTAGTTGTAGGATGTGACGTGTATTGGAGTCTGCTGTGCATTGCTTGGTTTATGTAGCGAGAGATAGACACACACAAGGTGTGGTTGGATAATGGCAATGCCCTTTAATTGCATCTAGTAAAGTAATGTATAGACATGACAATGGGCATTGCCGTTGGCCTAGATAAAAAAGGCAAATCCCCTTACAAGCGTAGAGGAGTCATACATGTCTGTCAATGGGGATTGCCAATGATTAACTATCTAAGCAGAATAAATGTGGTGCTCAGAAACCACCCAACACAACACAGAAAGGCAGGGCTGAACCGCCACACAAAATGTACTTCGAAAAGTACCCGCACTAAAAACCCTGCGTACACTATCTAACATTCAGTTGAGGAAAACGCATTAATGCAAACCTCGTGTACCAAACTAAAACAGGGAAAAGCGTCAACAAATTGAAAAACTGTGAACTACCTTTCTGTGCACAATGGTTCACAATTGAACTACATTTAGTAATGTAGATCGAGGTATAGCTAAGCTGGAGTAGCTGGGGAGGAGGGTGGGTAAAATGGAAAAAACGGGCTGCGCTGGCAGAACAAACTTCCTCTGGCGACAGAGGAATTTCACTGAAACCTACTCAAATAATATGCCAGGCAGTGATTGGCTCTCTCTTAGTCGCAGCCTGGACACTACCATATAGAGATGTAGGGCTTATCTGTCGCATTCCCTAAAGGTAACTCTATCCAGCTTAGCTGAGGCCTCATCTAAGTTCACAATGTCCAGCTGTGACTGGCAATGTTTACATCCTGGCTGGTGCTGTGTGTAAAATGTATTTAATCCATGCTGGATTAAATCCTTATTTTACTCACCGCTCCCAACCCTCAACTTGAGTGTAGTTGTAGGATGTGACGTGTATTGGAGTCTGCTGTGCATTGCTTGGTTTATGTAGCGAGAGATAGACACACACAAGGTGTGGTTGGATAATGGCAATGCCCTTTAATTGCATCTAGTAAAGTAATGTATAGACATGACAATGGGTATAATACTTTTAAGGTATTATTTCCCTTTTCTAATTATACCACGTTGTGGGTGGAGTGAAAGATTGTCCATCATCAATTGCAATACTTGTTTAAATAATTATCTGTGTTCTGCTATAAATGACATGTTGCACCATGCCATTGCAGGAGGGAGCCACGCCTCAAATGAATGATGTGAGATTCATTACTGAGCCTCCAGAGCAGTGTTGGGATGAGCATGGTCATTATACAGTTATGGTAGATTATGTAATTATTACATATGTTAGATGCATATACTTGTGTTGTTGATTTACATACAATTGTATTCCTGGTATAACTTATATACAATTATATTTATTTAGATTACTTTACATTATACTGGATTCATTACATCGTGCATGAGTGCTGTGTGCCATGTGTTCATGCATCATAACCATTATTGTATCCACGTATATTTGTACTGTTAGTACTGCATTGACAAACTGTTTACTTTGTTTAGGTTTCTTTTTGTTGTGAGTTCAGAAGTAAGACCACAAATGAAGAACTTGATTGAAAAGATTGGAGCCGACAGTTTGGTTGTACAAACTGGCCCCGCACATATACAAAGTACAGGAAAAGGGAAAAGGGATATCAGCGGAGTTGCAGCCTTGAAGTTTACAGTTCTTAATGAACAATTTAAATCATCATTTTCAGCTGGGGTTCAACTGTCTCGGGAAGAATTTTAGCAGCAGTGTGAAGTGATCCCACGTTGACAAAATGTCTATGCCGTAGTCCTACCTTGCAATGATGTGAGCGTTGTGGCTTGCTCATCCTGCACCTCTCGCAGTATGCCGATTCCGCTTGCCGATTCCGCTGCAGTGCTTTGCAATTGCCGTCCGGCCTAGCAACCGTCACCATTACAAAGTTTGCGAGCGAGTTAAAATACAAGATCGCCGTCGTAGCGTAATGTGCGTAAATGGCGTGGTCTGATGACAGTTGATAGTGTGGCAATACAACGCACATCAAGTACCACACGGCTAAATGTGTCCCAAATATCAATGTCGCGACGGCCAATCGGTCATTGCGGCTCCTGGCAAAGTACGGATTCATGGGATGAATTCCGCGCACAATCCATTTAAAATTCGACATGACTAGATAATTATGACAGTGTAGGCCTACTGAAAGGCAGTTTTTTCAAACAATGTTGACAAAAACACGGACCATGCAACACATTTGCTGGTGTCCAGGCCCTGGCTGCGACAGCTAATTAAGTATTGACAAAATGCTAACTTGGAAATAGGCGAACGAAATCAGCAGAGTCGAATGGAAACGGTTTTGTCATGCTTCGTTGTCATCACCTGATCATCAACGATCACTTAAAGCAAGGCAAATATTTCCAAGGATAGTAAGTTTCATTATTTTGCTGTGTTTTAAAATGACGTATTGGTTTAATCTTTGCTCCGCACAGCTTCCTATATACCATTTGCAGGAACTGACTGAGTAAGAACCATTAACTGTAACGAAGTGGGTGCGGTTTGATAAAAAGGCGTTTAATTATCATTGTCAAGGACGAGATGTGATCCATTATCTTGCACGGAATACGTATTAGGGAAATCGGTCTGTAATTTACTGCCTTTTTGTATATTGCAGTGGCAATAGCTGTGGTCCAGGCTTGAGGAAGTTTACCGGAAGTGTATGGTTGCTGGAATCATGTGCTATATTTGTCTGTCAGTCTCCTTTAGTACTTTTGGTGGGATTTCGTCTGGTCGTGATGTTTTTTGGTTTTAAAGCTTCAAATTGTTTTATGATGCCATTTATTCCGATATCTAGTGTTTGGATTGAAGGAACCGATGGCGAGTTGGGATGGGAAGTTATTCTTCGGTGAAAACTGATTTGAAGTAGTTATCTTGTGCATTTGCTTTGTCACGATCCGTTTTTTGTATGTAACTGTTGTTATTTGCTTTTAACATTGGGATGCCAAAATGTTCGGTATTCGTTTGTTTAATGGAGGGCCATAGTCGTTTAGGGTTCGTGGTGAGGCTTTCGCCAATGATGTTATTAATGCAGCTGATGTAGAATTTGACTATTTATTTAATTGTTGCTGTTTTTCTTAGGTTTTTTAAGTGTTCCCAGTGTTTGTTTTCCTTTGTCGTCTTAGCATTAATATGAGTTTTGTCCCGTTTTCTTTGTAGTCTTTGTTTTGTGTGATCGAGGGTAGATGCGTTTTTTATTTTGTGATGCGGCTAGGGCTGGATTGTTCTATCAGTATAGTACGTGTAACAATTTGAAAAAAGAACTTCCAATTAGAGTCGGTGTCTAGATTATGTGGATTCCAAGCAAAGTACTGTTGAGGAAGAAGGGTGCAGTTTGGCTTGAGAGCTTCCCATTCAGCAGACTTGTAGGTGTACACTTTGTGTGAAGGTTTGGGTTTCCTGGTGGGATTCATGTTGAAGAGAATAGCTTCATGATCAATCAGGCATGTCACTGTGCTCATGCTGCAGGAAAGGGCGGGGTTTGATGTGAGTATCAGTATCTAGTATGTTTCCGAAGTCTAATCGTGTGAGATCGTTTACCATATTTACTAATCGATATTCACGAACTATTTCTGCACAATAGTAGACATAACCTTCACATTGTCAGCGTGGGTTAATCGTTCGGCAAGTAGTTTACAATTGGAAATATTTCAACTGTACGTCAGGCGTATACACGAGTATTATCTAAAGGTGGGCTTATATAATGAGTGCTGTTTAATCATTGCTGTAGCCAGTGTTTAATTTTACATGAGTTCGCTAATGCCTACGCATTACATTATTGTTACAATCGCATGCAGAACTGTGTGGCATATTGCAAAATCATGTTTTTGTTACAAACCGACCTTATAAAAGTCCACTGAACCGTATGCCATGACATGTTTTGACAACGGTACCAGGTCCAGAAAGAATTAGTTGTTACCTACGCACATTAGTGCTGCTTGTTTATTGGTTTCTTTTGCTCAAGCCTCCGCGTCATCAGGAAGATGTCGGCCTTCATGTTATGGGAACTTTTAGTAGAATCTTCCCTTTTTAGATCACATTCTGAGTAAACAACTGACATTAAAAATGTGAGTGTGGTTGATTGCAAATGCTTAATTTGTATTAACTCTTTTTGGTGCATAAGATAAAAAAAACGTTGCCTTTTGTTTCCCTTTAATTACACTCGAAACAATAATTGGGAACAAAGACGTGCAGGTAAGCGGTGCATGACTACAAATTAAGTAGTACAACATTTGTTTGCGTCGTAAATTTTGGCCATAAAACACAGTTGTACATGACATTTAGAAAACACTGTAGTATATATATATTATTATACACACAACACACACACACACACACACACACACACACACACACACACACACACACACACACACACACACACACACACACACACACACACACACACACACACACACACACACACACACACACACATGTATTAAGACGTTTCAGACATTAACATACTAACAAAATAAATACTAATAAACATAACATTAAAATGTTTCTTAAGTTACAAGTGAACAATTAATACCAAGATTGAAGAAGAAAAAAAATGTTCATGTCACCGAGATAGAAATATAACTGGCATGAGTATACGGACCCCATAACTAGCCAACATGCATATCAATGTGATTTATAGAGGATATGCACGTTTAGAAAAACGATTCTTAAGCGGCTTCTTGGAGCTGTTGTTCCGGTGTTAGCCATGCACAAAAGGAGGCATATTGTCTTCGGGACGCGCTGTCGCATCTTAGAAAGCTGTGTCGTCTTGAGTAGAGCCTGCTGAGTGGGGACTTCCATTTCCTTCCGGTAGGTAAGCGTCAGTGGAGCGTGCGAGTGGATAGGTGCCGGGTCAGCAGGTCCGTATGCGTAGCCAGCCCACGTAAATATGGCATATAGGCCTATTTCGCCATCATTTCACAAATTGCGTCGAACTCGTTTTTGATCGATTGAATATCTCGAATCTATATATAAAAACAACTGTTTCAATATATATATATATATGCAGATCTCTCGGTGTCCCTCTGTCTGTGTCTGTGTCTCTGTACGCTTCACAGAACATAATTGATTATATAGGTTATACCAAGTTGTTTCTTCCGGTTGTCTCTGAAACAGTAAACACAAAAAGACAAAGTAATAAAATATGAAGAGTAATGTTCATCATATGCGATTCTGAGTACGTTTTCTCCGTAATAGAGAAGATTTAACAATATTGCCATCCAGAAAATTAATTCTAGATGGCAGGTGGACAAGGAAGCCTTTTGGCTTATCGAGAGTCCAATACTTTTTTTTATCTACGCGTATCCCGCCCTTTTATGTGTCGATTTTATTTTTAAACATATTCACGCTACTAGCACCAACACAATCAGGAGATAATCTGTTCCATTCATTTACAGTCCTTTGCGAGAATGAGAACTTTCTTATATCTTATCTACACTGCTCCTTTACTAATGGAACGTCACGTTCAGTGATTAACTGTCCTTGAAGTTTTAATTAGGAGGGACGAACTGTGGCACGGCATACATGAGGAGTACAGCGCAATTGAATATTGCATACACGCTAAACAGTGTGTGATATACTGCGAACTATTATTTCCAAATTCAAGTCATAGTAGAAGCTAGAGGTGATGCGGCGGTTAACAAAATTGTTGTTGTTAATCGGTTTTGTAATCGGACCTTAATGTTTCAAATCCACGACCCGCAATATATACAGTGGGCTGTGTTTCATTATGTATATGCAGTGATGGAGTTTAGTGTATACCATTAGAATAGCCAAAGTATTATGCTAACCGACCTATAATGCAGTGAGTTTCTCAATAATAAATAAAATCCAGACATGGTGCAGACGGCGTAATGTTGTACACATAACATATTAAAATGTTGTTGTCTCAGTAAATTTACCTAGAACTCCACGTCGACCATGCTGCAGCACCAGGATATGTGGACTGCTCTTGCGCCGTTTGGTTGGTCGTCCTGCTGTAAGAAATCAGCTGAATAAAACGTACGTAGTGCTCAATGCAGGCAGAGCTCAGATGCCAAGGTTTTTGCTTTGGGAAGAAGATCGCCTTTTAGTGTTTGCCAATTTAGTTATTTCTGCTGCGTTTTTGTATAATCGCAGTCGTGTTTGTCCCACAGCTTGGGTTGCGAATACATTTTAAAATATCACGCACACGTACGCACGTGCACGTGCATGCGCACGCATTCACACGCACACAGACACACACTATAACACACGTTGAGGTAGCATCTGTATCCGAAATAATAACTGTACTGTGTACTAATTTAGAGCATGTTAACGATTCAAATGGTAGCTGGAATATATTACCTGTCCTTCTGGGTGAATTTGGACGTGTCTGTGACACGGCCGAAAGCAGCACAAACAAGACGCGCAGCCCGTGTAGCCGTCGGCTGGCGGAAGCACCGTCACAGGAGTAGGCTGTTTCACTACTGCCGGTTCACACGGGCCGTCGGTTATGTCTTCCCCGTGCCCTCTATTATCGCCCACGTAATTGCTTGGCGGCCTTGGAGCGGCGTGGACTGTGGAACTGTCGACGACTTTCTGCACGAGTACCTCGTTCTATGTGAAACGACATCGGCGTTGGCGAACATGGAATTGATGCGAACGAATTGATGCAAATAATTTCACATGTTTGTGGGTCGTCAGCTGCTTATGAAATGTACTACAGTGGAATGGTACTGAAAATCACTAACAAAGATAATCATCGATTGAGTTGATTAACAATGACAATAGCAGTTGTATTGATTGTAATAATATCATAGCGTTGCTTTTAATGATATGACGATGTTGCAGTATCAATGCCAACAACGTGCGTGTGTGTGTGTAGAGAGAGAGAGAGTGTGGGGGAGACAGAAGAGAGGAGAGAGAGAGAGTGTGGTGGAGACAGAAGAGAGGAGAGAGAGAGAGAGGAGAGAGAGCATCCGAACATACACGAAATAATATGCGTGTCTGTTCTTCTCAAGTGTTCATACTTACACCTTTGTTTTTTGCTGAAGACTTCCCACGGCTACCGAGTTCTTTAATCAGATCCAGCATTTTTATTTCAAACACTGTTTTTTCCTTCGAAAAATCGAAGTACAGGTTGTTTAGCACCAGTGGCCCCAGCCAGCCGTCCGGTCTGTAGCCGGTCTCGACGATCAGCGGCACGATGTCCCGTCGCAGGTTGTATGCATACACCCCCTCTGGAAGGAAACAAAACCGACAAAGTTGTGTATATTGGGCTCATTTTAGCTGAAAAAAATGGTGTAAATGTATCACAAGAAATTGTCGTAAGGGTACAATATCCGTACGTTTGAAATAGGATGGTTCACAGAACGAATGACACGTTCGCAAAATATAACTGACTCGGCGAACTACTTGTATGTAATAGAAGAGGTAGCCTCGCTGTAAGACAGTTGTCTCGCACACTTCCCTAAAAGTTTCATCAGTTTGTCCTCAGGACATTGCATGACCGATAGATGCAACCAACCAAACTAGAGTCGACAAAACGTCGCCATATAAGTGAACAAACTGTTACGTTTCCAGCAGTGATGATTCTAGGACATGGGGGTTAAATAAAGGACCAATTTAAACAGAGGTCGCATCAGGTAAATAGAAGGAAAGAAAATTAAATGGCCCCACAAAACATACCTTCTGGTCTTAAGAAAAAAATGAACCAGTGTATGTATCATTGAAAATATAATGGTCTATTAATACCACTACACTTCATAATAGAGAGATATGCTTAAAGTTACGAGGTACATTTAGTACCGGAAACGCCTTCGGTGATACGGGAATTGGTTACCCACCTGTTCTGCAACTCTCGCTGTCTTTGTACTTGCGAGAGGCAGCAATCAATACGACGCACGCATCCTCCACCGCCGCCGCCATCGCCTCCAGCGGCGACTTGGCTGTCACAAACCATAAGACAAAGATGAAATTAGACAACATGTGTACGTATCCCTTATCGTGTTAGATGTCTGCATCGCTGTCATTCCTTCCACAGAGCCGCCAATATTGATGCAAAGAACAGCAGCGACTTCTTATTGTCAAAAGAATTACGCTCAAAGCGTAGCGATTATTTGTGTGAGTATAAAGGCTTTATTTTGTGTCACGTTTTTATATCGTGATTTTCAATGGGCCGTCAGTTGGTGCGTTCACATTTGTCCCTTGCGTGTGATGTTTTGCTTCGCGTGGCATAGAAGCCAGGTAGAAAGGTTCTCTCGACCGACAGTCCGGCGGTCTATATCCCGGCCACCGCTCCCCACGTATTTGTTTTTATATCCAACTTAACCTCAACTACATGGTGCAGTTGTTTAGCATTATTATTAAGTGGGTACTGGTGATTCGCATTCGCTAATAAGTACATGTAAAATTAAATATTAATTCAAAATTTGATTTCCAATTATGTAGGTTTTACTCACACATATTGTCAACGTCCATCCATACTTTATAACCGGCTTCTTTCAGTCTGTCTCTGATTCGCTTCATCAGTTCCTGGCTGGACCACTGGTAGCTGATCATGATGTGCTTGCTGCCATCATCAATACACGCTGAAATTAATAAAACAAAATTATGTTTAAGAGAAGATCAGCGTAGAATTCAAGAAAAGAAGACGGGAATGGTTTGGACATGCGTTCAGAAACAATGAAGACACCCACTGCCCCAGCATGAACTCAGAAGGGAAGCGGAAAATGGTTCGCCATCAGTCAAGACAACCTGACAAACAATCGTTGAGAAAGAAAGACAGCAACTGAGGTGGGAAACGTTGAAAGAACCCAAAAGCGTACTTAGAGACAAAACAGACTGGCGAAGATGTATTGCAGCTTTATGGGCCACGAGAGCCGAATATAATAGGTAAGGAAAGTAAGGCTTACGTAAGTTCGTAAGTTTTACCCAAGGACATTGTTACTTAAACACATCAACTGAATCCAACTAAGCAACCAAAATAAAGAACGATGACACTTCCGTAAGAGGCAAGTTAATTCTTCTGTAACGCGGTATTAAATTATTATGACTGTTAAAGCGCTTCACACTTCACTCCCTGGCATAGTCCAGTGGCAGAACCCCCTATTTTCCCAAAAGTTTGTAATGTCCCCCTAAAATTATTTCTTTACATTTGTTATTAGTCCATGTCATTTATTAATACAATACACTGGGTGTGGACTTCACACCCGTTTACCTTTTTCAAAATCCAAGATGACAGACAAGATGGCCGCTGAAAGGCTAGAAATGGCATAACGACTAAATAAATTGACATACGAAGGTGATATTGGGGTCTAGACATAGGTTTTTTGGCGCATGGAATCCGTTTCTGCCGTGAACTTGTTGTTTCAATGTGGTCCTGTACATAAAAATCCAATATGGCCACCAATAATCCTTAAAATTCTCATAACTTAGGAACTATATGAGATAGAGTGACGATGTTGGTGAAAAAATCATGTTTTGAGGATGCTGATTTAATTCGGGTATGTTTAGCGATGTCTATGAGCCAAGGTCCTTATAAGCCAAGGTCGATATCAAGGTCATTTGAGGTCCCGAAACCCTTAAAATGTTTTAGAATTTGAGCGTCAAAGATGCAGTAATGCAAATCAAAGCCTCTTTCATATTTTTTTGGTGGTGACGAATCCAAATACCTACGTCATATGTACACCTGAAAGTCACAGTCACATGCTAAAGCAAATGTCAACGTAATTTGGGTTCCAGAAGCTTGATAAACCATTGGTTGGTCCAATTCATGTAAATCACTTGGATGAGAAAAGGACATTGTCCAAAAGGAGTCATTGGTGACATCCAAAACGTTCAACCAAGGAATGCTGTGCAGACACTTACCAAGAATCTACGGAGAATGTCTGGCGGTTCTGAGTCAGCACAGATGACACACAAGGAGGAGGACAAATTGTGTTTACGACGAGATACATGCGCGTGGTGATCTTCGCTTCCCAGAAAAAAACATATTCTTGTCAGAGAGCACCCCGTTTTGGATCAGGAAGCCATTTACGCCAAAGCCATATGTCTTCTAGTCAGCAATATATATATCGACTTACCACAAGTACTCTTAACCGAGCTGGCAGCCTACCCACCCCCATGTTCCATCCAGATGGGAGCATGTGAGGCGACCGGTAAATCAACGCTCAAGAAAAAACCTTGCTGTGGAAGTGGCATTGAAGACTCGAGGCTCTCCGACCATTGAGGTCATTGATGTCTCCGCTGCTCCTAGACAATTGATTCACCTGCAGAGGACTTAATCCCGACGTTTGTTCAAGACTTCAAAGTGTGATTGGCCTCCAAACTCTTTGAAAGTGAAGTGTGCCTGGCGTTTGGCAGGTGCCTGGATAACTAAAAGCAGTATCCGAGCAACACAACCCACGACCTCCTTCACGGGTCGATAAACTCAACCTGAAGTCACCGCTGCCAGCCCATGAATCAGTGCTCAAATGTATGCACAACAATGTGTACTTGAATCACTTGCTATGTGAGCAAATCCTGAATGATAACGATTTCCTGAACAATGCCTCACAAAACCATCACCCTGTGGTGACCGGAGAAGATGCTATTCCGACTCAAATGTTCAAAGGGCGAAAACAATCTCATGTGTAGCTAACTTCTAAACACGAGGAGGCAGACATCATGACCTAGCAGGCCATTTACATTGGCGTTGATCCACAGGCAAGAGTCTCTGTCGTTGCTGATGACACGGATGTTTTTTGTGTTACCTCTCCACTATTATGCAACTCAGAACCTGCAGTGTCCCATGATCATGCAGTCTCCCATCCATTGCAGAATATGTGTTGCCATTCCAGCAACATTGAAGAAGCACTCCGATATGCGATATTGCCCTGCATGCCATAAGTGGATGTGATAATGTGGCGTATACATAGCTTCGAAATGCCACATAGCTTCGAAATACCATATATATATATATATATACAGTGTATATATATATATGTGTGTGTGGTATTTCGAAGCTATATGGCATTTCGTATACATAACTTCGAAATGCCATATAGCTTCGAAATAACTCACACACACACATATATATATATATATATAAGTATATAATATATATATATAAGTGGATGTGATAATGTGGCGTATACATAGCTTCGAAATACAATGTATATATATATATATACAAATGGTATTTCGAAGCTATATGGCATTTCACGAATATACGTATACGTCACATTATCACATCCACTTATATATATATTATATACTGATACTAAAACATGACACGAACATTATATGAGTATAATACACACCTATGCTCTGGGTTTTTTCGGTGGTTTTATCAACCGGTGTGTTCTTGTGTTCTCCTAACTCCCACAGCGCGCCCTTAGCATCTTTGCTCATGTCTTCGTCATCGCTCGATGCCAGCTTCTGCAAGGCTATACAATGATACAGAAAATAATATACACTCAAAGTTTATCAATCAGTTGGCAGATATGAATAAATGACAACATTTGCTTGATATATGAATAAATGATAACATATTTGTCGGAATGAGAGGAAAGGCAGTATTGTACAACCATTTGTAAAATAGTCTCGTGTAACATATTTAACTACTATCGTTCATAACATAATTAAACCCCTGTCACAAAGATAAAAAAGTCATAAAGATACATTTTACTCCTGCTAGCATGTTGGTGAAACACCTACATCATTATTATTATTAGTTTACTTTGGACACTCGTACCTCCATAAAAAGGATATTTTTATTTGATGAGTTTAATTCCACATAAAAGTTGAGCAAATTAAAATCAGGTTTCCATATAGCCAAATATCTGACTGCTGACCCTCGATACATCCGGGTTCCTGGGTGATGAAGTCCTTGCACCGGAATGCGAGCCGCCATATTCCCTGGGCCGCGAGCTGCGTTTCTCGTGGGTTGCCGATAGTGAGCAGCTCTGTGTACAGAGGCAGTGCCTGCATGCGGACAATCCTCACTTTGTTCGTGTCATTGTTCGCAAGTTTGTTCAACCCCTGTTAATAAAACATTTTTAGTTAGCGTTAGTTTGAATACTAGGAATGGGATTAATCCACTTTGTTGATTGTTGTGCGAGTCTGTCTGATTAATTAATGGCATAATCATGATTCGATTAGTGGAGTAATGTATTTGTGTGCGTGCGTGCGTGCGTGCGTGCGTGTGTGTGTGTGTGTGTGTGTGTGTGTGTGTGTGTGTGTGTGTGTGTGTGTGTGTGTGTGTGTGTGTGTGTGTGTGTGTGTGTGTGAGTTCATGTGCACATTTACAACACACGTTAATTATGATTACTGTTGGTAAGTGGTTTTGTTTATTTGTATTGTATGTGCAGTTTTTGTCGAAAATGTAAAATAAAATCTTCATTGCCTGTAGTAATTCATCTGTGTGAAATCCGTGAGGTCTGGGGCCCGTCTTTAGGTTATACACCTGTAACATAAAGGTGGATACATATATTATTCGCTCGACCACTAAGTACACACAATCTATACGAGAAATGCGAAAAATGTAAATTTCATGGTCCCTCGCATAAACGTGTAATCAAGAAAAATGGTGTTTTAGTTCGCGAACAGAACAGGGATATGTTGATCTGACTACCTGATCCCAGACCGGGGACATCACATTATTTGTAGTTAGAAAACTCGGTATTTAAAAATAGGTTATTTTGATGTGTAAAAGTACATTTTTAATATATGTGATTTTGTGATAGAAAGGGTGTTAAACTGTATCACCGTAACGATCATACGTCCTCCTCGTGCAAGAGAGAGCGGGCACCGGGATAAAATCTGGCTGGCGGTTGTAATAATAACTGAGAATGGCTAATGGGAATAGTACGGAACTGAATGTTAGTGGCTATTCGGGTTTTGACAGCGTCGCGATTACCTGCCGCAACATATTGATGATGAAGGCGATGTTATCGTCATCGTTGTTGATCTTATCGTTCTCTTCCTCCGTCACGATGTACCCGAGAACAAAGTTAACGACGCATTTCGTTTCGGTGTCAGCCACCTCCCGGAACTTGGTCAGAATGTCGACGGCATTTGCATCACGGTAGGCCTTGCGCGCTGCATCGCACTTCTGCGGGTGAAGATGAGAGGGCGATGATGTAAAATGTAGCCTATATACACGTTATGGTCACGCGGGCCGGTGACTGGGCGATGTATTTCTATATCTCAGGGACACACACCGAAAGCGTACCTATTTTGGAAAAAACCCAACAACATAATTGTCAACAATAAAGTTGGTCACACTTAGTGGTGGGGGTGTTTAGCAACTATAATCAAGACTAATGAAGAATGAAGTGGTATATATGTGGTCTCTGTGGGTAATCGTCACGTACTGATTCTTGAAATTTTGGCTCGTCGAATTGTCGATATCAGACATACATAACATACATCAATTGTTCAGGCAAATTTTTGGTAGATTTCAACAACATCGAGCGTGCAACGAATAAGCAGTGTACCATTGTTTGTAATAGTCATATAGACTTATAGTTAACGTGTAAACAACGAATTAATACAGCCATGCATCGAACATAGTTATCATAGATGTGTGCACCGTAAGGGGGTCTTAGTAAAAGCGAACGTGATTTGAGGGGGATAGGGCCTACATGTCAACGTTTCGAAGCGTGACAGGGAATCTATTGTTTTTATATGATCTCCATATAATATTGTGATGTATTTTATTGATCCAAAACGATGATCCCCAACATGACACAGCTGTTGCACTTATTTATGGTTATTTGTTTTAATACAACGACAGAACCACGCAAACCAAATATATGCTTAGGGAACATGCCTCAACAAATAGTCTTTGTGACTAACGTTTCCGTACTTTAAGCCATGACATTCGATGAAAGCACTAGTTATGCATTCGCATTAGGTCTGCATGATTTTTAAACTTTGAACAATGAAATGCAGACCATGTCGATATTTTTCTTTGAACATGCAACGTATAACAAGGCGATGACGAAGATATCATAACGTTTTTTCTTTGAACAAACAGCACACGACGAGACAATAACAACCATGCTGTGAACTTCTCTCCTTGAACATAAAACATTGGACAAGACAATGACAAACCTGCCGTGATGTTCTCTCTTTAAGCATACAACATATGACACATGACAAAGACGAACCTGTCATGGCGTTCTGATTTTAAACATACGACATGTGACAAGATAAAGACGAACCTGCACGACATTGTGAAGTATAGAGAGAATGGGGCGCACGCAGAACGTGATGCCGTTCTCCGTCAAGTTGGCCGGATCGACTTTCGGGTTGTTCAAGTAGTTGAGTAGGTCTTTAAAGAGTCCTACGTCGACCACCTGCTGACAGAGGGCGGCCGACTTGTCCGTGGCGTTCCACATGGACCCTGCTACAAGATACATGTTAATGATGACGCTTCTGCCAGCTGGCCCCGACCAGTCGAGGTGGAAGCAGCGCTTGTAGATGGTCGCGAACAGTGCGGCCAGTCCCTGCTTACGTAGTACCTCGATCACAGACGACATTCCCGTTGCGTTCGGCGATATAGCGCCGTTGATGAGCTGCGACAAAACGTTACTCAGTGTTTCATACATTGCAATCACGTGACTGAATTCGTGTACGTTAATGTCAACAAACTCCAGTGTTCATGTAGGTTGCCAAGGGTTGTTATTGCAGGTTTGGTTAATGTGTGTTGATTTGTTCTTCAAATACATTTTATTTATTTATTTATATCTCCAAAAACT